>BQKZ01000235.1:10103-69554 GCA_036244855.1 Temnopleurus reevesii | reverse complement strand
GACCGGAAATACGTCAGAATCTTGCGAGGTCAACCCCAACACCGACAGACTTCAGGTTTGGTGTTGAGGCTGGTGTTGGTGTTGCTGCAACACCAACACCAGCGTTCCACACCAAACTTGAAGTCACCCATTGTCTGTTTGCCCTGAGGCTTGTTTTTTTGTTCAATGGGCACAACAACAAACTCCCAACAACAAAAATAAATGACCCTGAATAATAATTTTCATCCAGTTCAGGAATTTCAGGCCAGTTGAACGTACTACTTTTGTTAGATATGGTTTTTATATCAATATACCAACCTATTGGTGAATATATTGCATATAATGATACATGTATACAGCCATGTCCTCAATGCTATTTTCTGTTGGCAAGTGATACAAAAAAAACTTCATAATTTGGCACGGAAGAGGGTATAGGTCTAACCATTAACTTCCGATGATGCCTTTTTGAACTTGCAATGGTATGCGCTCCAACCGTTTCAATGTTTTGTATTGTTCGCCCCACTCTCCTTCCGATACATGTGTTTTCTGTGAAGGTCAAATAGGGGTCGTCAAATTATATTCTAGTGTTGTACAATCATTTATTTTTGTCTCTGGTTTACATCTGTTTTTAATACAATTTTTATTCCAGTTTTGATAAGGCTGATGAAATTTAGAATATGCCCTTTGAAGTATTTATGGTTTGGCATTTTCCAGGAAATTAATTTAATGATGAATTAACCTGTATCTGTATAATTACCCTGGCTTTAGCCTGGCATACACAGCACATGTGGCATTTAGAAGAATATTCGTGGGTTGAGTGCAGCACAGTGTGGATGAATTTACTGCTGAAATAAATTAACTCCATGGGTGGGATTCGAACCTACAACCCTCTGGCTGGAAGGCGAGAGTCGGAACCACTGCATCAATCAGTCCTGTCACAAATTTGTGTACATGGAAATTAAACCAGTCAATAAATGTGAACATATTGGACTTTCATCAAAATGTCTGAACAGGGGGATGAATANAAGAAGATAATATATTTTAGATGATATAGGTCATATGGAGACGCCGTAGTGTAGTGGATCGGACTCTCGCCTTTCAACTAGAGGGTCGTAGGTTCGAGTCCCACCTAGGGCGTCAATTTCCTTCAGCAAGAAATTCATCCATATTGTGCTGCACTCGACCCAGGTGAAGTGAATGGGGACGGCAGGAAGAAATTCCTTGTAATGCGAGGCGCCGTAATGGCTGCCAGCTAGAGCCGGGTAATAGTGAGTGTAAAGCTTTCAGCGCCATGAGCACCGATAAGGTGGACCTGCGCGCTATACAAGTAGCCACCATTATTATTATTATAACTATCATCAAAATGTTACAAATTTATTAGATATCGTGATTGAATAATTCTCATTTACAATTGCTATATTGGGATTGAATGCCGTAATTTGTTTATTGGAAATTAGATTTGACAAATAATCTCACAAACAAATTTCTTTACTGCCCGTTCAAATCAAAGGGCAGTAGTTGGCATATCCATATTTTTAAAAAAAATCTTATTCATAATTCACAGGCAATGAATCGGGGCTGCAACCAATGGGTGACTTCAAGTACAGTGTGCGGTGTTGGTGTTGGTGTTGAGAGAGCAGATCGGCCCGTGAACCGAGCTCCAACACCGTTGGTCAGTTTATAGAAGCGATATGATCGCTGTATCGATCGCCCAACAGCAGCCACGATACCGAGTGACGTCNCACAAATTTGTGTACATGGAAATTAAACCAGTCAATAAATGTGAACATATTGGACTTTCATCAAAATGTCTGAACAGGGGGATGAATAATCATATCACTATGTTTCAAATTATTATGGATGTTAAAAAAAGGGGCTATACCCAATAGTAATAATAATCTTCTACCAGGAGCAAATAAATTTGGTGAACAGAGCAAAAAAAAGTTGGAAGAAAATCAGTCAAGTGATAAGAAAGTTTTAATTTCTAATGATTTAAAAAAAAAATGGGCAAATCAATGAAAAATGTCAGACACATTGCCAATTTGATTACATCATGGGTGCACTATTAACAATTGTTTTGTTTATATTCATGGTGCCAAATCTATCATATGTCTACAGAAAGATACAAAATGTGTATTGATGTAAATATGTTATAGGGGATGTACATGTACATATCTACCATGAAGATATCATATAGTTAAAATAAAGGTAACATTTTATATTGATATGAATATGTTAAATAGTCAATTGTGCACCTATGATCATCACTTGCCAATTTGTCTGATTATTTTAACATTCATAACTTTCCCATTAATTGTCTGATTTTTCTGCTCTTGTGGAACAAATGTTATTTTTGGGGTAGACTCTTCTTTAAAGAGCTGCTCATATCTACCAAAGATAGTAAATTTTTACTTTTAGTTTGCCAGGCTTCCTTAAGGATTTCTTCTCTTTATATAGCTTCTAATTCTCATTCAGAGACAGCTATGAAAATTTAGCCATCAGCTTTCCTTATTCATCCATAAGAGCTTGGAATGCACGATCTGTAGGATTAAAACTCAATTGTATAGGTCCTTTATATGAAGAGATAGACAGATCCTAAAAATCTCAGAATGCACTGCAGTAGCATTTACAACTTCGGCTTTAAGCTTTACACTTTATTGTAGAATATGCATCCCGAATTTCCAAAGGTAGTTTATAATTTAGCTTGAAGAAAACACAAGATATATTTATCTGAAGAGAGGTTTTTGTTGTTATATATGTTTTTCATGTCATTCAAATTTTGAGGAAAATTGCACATTTTTTATTTAGGTAGAGGGGTGTCTGAAATGGGGATATCCACAACCTAATTCTGTAATTTTCTCTTATGTCACTTGCTAAGGGAGAATTTCATTAAACAGACATTAAATATTGTGCAAAAAATGTTGTTCAGATTATCCATCTGTCCCATTGAACATCACCTTGAAAACAACAATAAGCTATTTACAAGATAAAAATTGTGATTGACCAAACAAATTCACAACTTTAAATCATAATATATAATTCTGATGGATATTAAAATGTTTCTGAGGACAAAGGACAGATGAAATGGATAATTGTCTTCTTTTCTTCTTAATTGATCAATGTTATCAATTCATCGTTATACCCCTTGCTATATGTTATCAAATCAAATCAATTTATTGATATATCTAGAATCTAATAGGCAGGTTTACTTTGAATCCAGTTTGTGTACATTACTTGTTGCTTGGCTAGGCAAGCCTCATGCAAGATTTAGTTTTTGTCATGAACATCCTTTATGTTAGAGGTATGCATGTAATTTGCATCTATTACATGTAGTAAACCCGCCTGTTGTGAGAGAAAGTAAGAGAATCAAAATATGGAAAGGATAAAGGTTGGCAGCCATTAAATCTAGTTTATTCCGTGATAGAATACTATATAAGCTGAAATTTTTACTGGGGTTTTATTTTTGTAAATTTAGCGACCATGAATTATATAGAAATTTAAATTTCTAGAATGCCCATATAGACTTACAGTGGATAAAAGTCCTTCAAAATGTGAAAATAACAACTTGCGAATCTTTGAAAATGTCTGAGATTCAGGGAATTCACTTGAAGTATTTTTGTACAAATTTCTTTTAGAAATTTATGTACGCTAAAATATCGGCCTTTCCAGTATGTGATGGAAGACGATTCTCGAAAATCTCTGCAGAACAGAGATTAAATCGTCTGATGAACCTGGAGAATAGTTCATAATTCGTTCCCATGCTCTCCCCTTAGCGACAGAAGTGTTCCACTCTATCCAACCCCAAATCTATTGTACGGGAATATTTCAAAAACCTGTAGGCGTTGGCTGCACTTTATATTGTGGTTTCATGGTACTTTAACCCGCCAACGGTCGTGAAAGAATGCCGAGCTTGTTGAGAGGAAAAACCTGATTAGCTCACGTGGCCATTGATAAAAGAAAAACATATTTCCGATGTGTATTTACATTGAAGAAATATTCTTTTATGTCCACCAGCATGAAGAAAAAGGCTTTTGTATTTTTAGCTTTTTCCCCCAAATGAAATAAAAATGGTCTGAGAAGCTTTCCTTTCTTCGTCAAAGTTCATTTGTATCAAGGCAAAATAATGTTTGGTTGCACGCCACCGATTGATGCTCTGAAAATTGCTAGACCTGATTTTTTTGTTTGGTAATTTTACTTTTTACTTCAATGAAATACAAATGAGATAATTACACTTCATAAATATTTGAAAACATAATGAGAGGACTTCTCTATCTGTATCTGTCCATGATGTACAATCACCTACATCTGGTTATCCCGTACATAGGTCTTTGACTTTTCACCCTCTTTTCTACACTAAAAGTCTTATAATGTCCACATGAAATTTTTTAAAATTTTAAAGTAAAAACGACTTTTTAGATTGACCAAAGCCTTTTTTTTCTTCAATGATAATGAAAAATATGACATTTTCAAGGAAAAGTTACAGGATCAGTTAACATCAAAGTTCATTTACCATGATAATAGACCATTTGAACTTACCAATTCTCATGACTTTTCTCATACATTTTGGTCCCTATTAAAGTGATATACCAGTTTTGTGAGGAGGGTGCTTCAGGTATTTAACTAGTTTGTGAGCTGCAGTAAAATTATTACCATAATGCAGTTTTTCAATAGTAAATTTGAGCATGTTCATAGTTTGTTTGAATGAAATCGACCTAGAAATGTCTGCGGTCGTTCTTCCTGACACAAAAAAGAGGGCGCTGTCAGAGCAGCTGCACCTATAATTTTTCTCTCTAGTGTATGAGAGGTTTTTATTCTTTAAAATATCTTTAACTTTTTAATCATTAATCAATGTTGTATATTATTTATGTTTTACTTTGTAAATTTAAATCACAAATCAGCTATTAGCTGCAATGATTCTTATTCAATAAACCATTTATCTATCTATCTATCTATCATGCTTCACGTACAAAATGAACGCGAACTCACACACCGCAGACAATACCACCGATCGCACCGCCCATTTCAGGCCGACGCTCCCCCATGTAAAAGCACTTAGCACACCGTAGGAATAATGGCTGATTGACGTGTTCGACGTAAAATACACAGAATACAAGCAAAATATACTCCTAATATCCTACACAGATATATTTAGGCATGTAGAGCAACTTGTGAATACATCAGCCCGTTTAACATCACTTTCTGCATCTCGACCAGTACCAATCTATACCTTTAACACTCACATTTTATAAGATTGCACGCATTGCTTATTACATCATGCCTTAATGACCCTTCAAGTATATCTTTGTCTTTAGAGAATTGAAAGTTATTTTACTCAATTAGGCCTCCAACCCTTGATATCCTTGAATTAATTTTTATTGTTAACATTTTGTCGCTATAGTGTGATCCTACATTGAGAGAAGGCTTGATTATTATTACCAATTGAGAAGAGATCTAAATATATATTTCTGAATATTTTGCATATTTTCATTCTTTGTAATGGTGGCTTTGAATTTTGATCATAGAGCAATGAAGAGGTGTTTTTCCAGCAATAGAAATTCCTTGGATATATTTTGTTTCAATAACTGAAGTATACTACACGATGTTTTTGGCATGATTCGATGGCTTTGTGTACATTTTATTTTGAAGCTCGAGGATATGATAACAACATTGTGATTCAGTCTCAAGAGCAACGACATACCCAATTGAAGCAATATTGTATTCAGCATTTTTGTTGAATATGTAGTTTACATCAATAGCAGAGTTGCCAACCATTCAAGAATATTAATGAGGCTTTCATTACAAGTGAATGACTGAGCTCTTAGTAGTTCAGATTCTGAACGGTTTCATATTTGCTCTGCCCCAGTGGTATAGGAGTACGACCAGTAGATGGCGTGATCATATCTTCGTACAGAACGCCAGAATGTTTCGTCGCCCGTGAATACTCAGGGTTGCGCCCTCTCTCGGACTGGCATCAATGGAAAGAAAAGAGATCGATCTGGAGGATATAACGCTTTCAAAAAATCGTTTAGAATCTGAACTAAGCTCTTAGTTGTAGCTGCCATATTTTTCTGGGCTTATGTTAAGCATATTTTAATTTTGACCATGCATATTACGGTATTCTTTGCATCGCTGCAATAGTTTCTCTCATAAAAAATAGCTGCGAAAGTGCGATGAAAGTTAGTCTGCCAGAACAGACCCTTGGGTTTTGTTTGTGCGCATACACAGAGAGTGATATAGGGTATGCATTGTGTGTCTGCATGAGGACAGAGCAATGCTGTATGTGTGTGATGTAGTCACACAATGCATACCCTGTATNAAACGAATGTGGAATTGGATGTCAAACGTAAATTACTGCTTCTGTTATAGGCACCAGTTTTGCATTTATAAGTACATATGGGATGGATTTAAAGTCGAGGTGATTTTGTCGTACATTGAACAGTTGTTGGACAGCTTTATCACTCATTTTGTATCTGACATCTCTTTATCAAAAATATGGAATGAACTAGCCAACAACATTTATACCATTCAGCATTAAAATAAAAAGTGAAAATTTACCAAATAATCAAAATCAATGTCATCAAAATAGGTCAATTCTCACCGCTCCTGAATTTCTTTAGCTTTAATTAGAAAATGGAAACAAATTCAATCAAACATTTCCATGACTGTTTACCTCTCGTTTCTCAAATTTCAACGTGTAAACATTTGTCATAATTCTGTGGCAGATAATTTGTTCACGGTCTCGTTCGTTCTCTGTATGTGTTATTTAGATTTAGATTTTCATGATTATTTGAAGAGTTTACCTGTATTGAATTATCTACATTTGTATACGAAATGATTTTAATGGAAAGGTATTATGAATGAGTTGACATTTTTTATCTTCGTTCAAAACTTTAACCATGACAATTATAATTTGTAGTCAGTTAATGATTTCAGCATGGATTATTTCTTTTTTGCTTTCAATAGGCTAACTGGTCCAATTTCAATTTCAAGATCAAATTTATTTACAGTTATTATCGATCGCTTATTTGTCTCGTACTAGCTCTCATATTCGTTCTTGTTGATTATCTTATTGATTCTTACTTCGTTATATTCTAGAAGCAACATTAATTCCTGTGTATTTCATGATTTTCCCCCCCCCCAAAAAAAAAAAATGCATATAGTTGAAAATCATTTGTATTCGGAAATAGGCATGTTTTCTTTCTCACAAAACAGTCAAAAGAAACCTTATTGCTTTCAAAGTTTTTCAAACTGATATTCTAATAACCATTAAAGGAATTACTTCAGAACAAAAAGGAACAAATTCTTATTTGGGAAAAAAAAAACGTGGTTTGGCTTTTAAACAAAAAAAATACCTGAATCTTATTTGCAAGCAATGAAAAACAAACAAAAAATAAAACTAAAGATTTATCTAACTCTTTTGGGGGAACTTTTCAATCTGTTTTGATGTGCCATGTTCGGAATACAAACGTTGAATATCTGATAATTTAAATAATGATGTTTCAAAGTGAAATCTAATTTCTGTTTTGTTATATTTTTGTAAATAGCGTTTAGAGGTTAAAACAAAATTCTGGTATTGCAAAAGCTGATATGTTATTTTTGTAATTTAAAATTGAGGACAATTTTTGTGAAGAAGGAAGTTTATGTAAGGTCGTTATTTGGACATNGCCAACCATTCAAGAATATTAATGAGGCTTTCATTACAAGTGAATGACTGAGCTCTTAGTAGTTCAGATTCTGAACGGTTTCATATTTGCTCTGCCCCAGTGGTATAGGAGTACGACCAGTAGATGGCGTGATCATATCTTCGTACAGAACGCCAGAATGTTTCGTCGCCCGTGAATACTCAGGGTTGCGCCCTCTCTCGGACTGGCATCAATGGAAAGAAAAGAGATCGATCTGGAGGATATAACGCTTTCAAAAAATCGTTTAGAATCTGAACTAAGCTCTTAGTTGTAGCTGCCATATTTTTCTGGGCTTATGTTAAGCATATTTTAATTTTGACCATGCATATTACGGTATTCTTTGCATCGCTGCAATAGTTTCTCTCATAAAAAATAGCTGCGAAAGTGCGATGAAAGTTAGTCTGCCAGAACAGACCCTTGGGTTTTGTTTGTGCGCATACACAGAGAGTGATATAGGGTATGCATTGTGTGTCTGCATGAGGACAGAGCAATGCTGTATGTGTGTGATGTAGTCACACAATGCATACCCTGTATCATGCTCTGCGCATGCACACACCAAAATTCTAGGGTATGTGCTTGCAAGCTAGATGAAAGGTGCGATTATGTTGTCATGTTCCCATTGATGAACTATAGACTTTGGTTGTGTTTGTGTTATACATAGAACAATTCTCATCATTGTGTCTTCCTTCATATTATTGGAGAAATTTAATACTCCTAATCCCTTCTACTTCTACTTCTACTTCTACTTCGATACTCATGGAACGTCTGTTCAGCATCTTATTGAGGAGCACTTTTATAGCGTGGTGCTTTAATAAGGAAATGTGTTTAGTGCTCAATTACAAATCCCTTAGCAAAAATCAATGTAATAAATAAAAAAAAAGAATAAATAACAAAAAGAAAAACAAAAATATATATACAGTCAAACCTGTCTATAGTGGCCACTGTCTATAGTGACCACCTGTCTATAGTGGCCACTGTCTATAGTGACCACCTGTCTATAGTGGCCACTGTCTATAGTGACCACCTGTCTATAATGGCCACTTAAATTGATTCCCTCCAGGTGAAAATGCATGTTATAGAACCTGTCTATAGAGGTCACCTGTCTACAGTGGCCACTTTTTCTGTTTCCCTTGGGGTGGCCACTGTATACAGGTTTGACTGTATATGTAGCTTATACATATTGCTCATGAAAGTTTAATCCCGTTCCAGTATTTTCATTTTTGTCCATTCACTTTTTCATTTAAAGAGGGGAGATGGACAATCATCAGTGACTGGAATATTTGGAATATTTGATACAAATGTGCCATTTTTATTGAAAGAAAATTACTTTGCAATGTCAGATGTAAGGTTTTCAGATAAGGTCAAATAGATAAATGTGTATTCAGCACTTTCTTGCTGAGGTATGCAGGTTAACAAAAAAAAAATCTTGTTTTGGTACTAATTGTTTGTGTCAAATGGGTAAGATTTACATACCAATAGTATCACATCATCTTGTGATATAAAATTGAACTGTATTTAAAATGGTTACATGAGAATAAATAGGCATTTTTCCTGTGCCCCTATCATCCTCATCCCTTGATATTCTATTTCCCCATGTTCTGTTTCCCCACCCTCAACCCTATTTCCTCTCCACTCTAAATCCCTTTCTCACTCTCTCTCTCTCTCTCTCCCTCCAGCCCTCCCACCCTCTCTCCTTCCCTCTCTCCTTCCCTCCTTCCCTCCTTCCCTCACTCCCTCACTCCTAACACTTTTCCCCTCTCTTCCTCTCTTTTTCTCACTCTCTCTCCCATCTCTCTCTTGTATTTCTTCTCCCACTCCCACCCTCAATTTCCCTTCCCTCTATCCCTCCTCACAATCCCCTGTCCATCTCCCCCACCTCTCTCTCTCTTTCTCAGCTTCCCCCACAATTCCCATCCCCCATCCCCAGTCTATGTCTTTGCACTCTCTCTCTCTCTCTCTCGCTCTCTGTCTCACTCTCTCTCTCTCTCTTTTAATTTTCCACCCTCACTAGCTCTCCACCCTTAATTCCCTCTTCCCTCTCTACCCTCTCTACCTACCATCCTATGTCTCTCTCTTGTAGCTCTCTCCCTCTCTCCCTCGTCTCCCCCTCTTTGATTGCCCCTCTTTGACCCTGTTCGGATCTACAGCGTAAAGTCAATTTAATGGAAACCAGTTTAATGGAAATTAGTTCAACGGCTACATATATAAACGGAAGAAGCGGTTACGAAAGTGGACTTCCAAACTGGTTTGGAAATGTACTTCGAGATGTAGAATTTTGTAACTAGGAACCAGTTCGCCCGGTAGTTTGAACCTCAAGACTTGTAAAGTGGCCTTGGGTTGTAAATTTCACCCTGAATATGTTAAACATTCTGCTTTGCTGTGCACGAGGTATGTAGAATCAATAAAGGATCATAGAAATGTACTCAGCAATATACACACACGGAAGATCATACGGGTAGTATTTTTAACCCAGCTGTTTTGTCCATCGTCATAACATCAGAACCACTTTGAGTAAAGTAGACTTGAAATCCAGTTGGTGGTTCTGTAATCTGAACGGGGAGGCAACTGGCTTTCTGAACTGGCTTTTGAAACTAGTTTTGTGGGGGTCACTTTGAAAATACGTCTGAATGGGGTCATAGTCTCTCATCCATCTAATTGAGCCCTTGCTCTTTTGTTCACATCCCTGGCAGTGGCGGGCAAGGATGGACAATACACAAGTTATGAAAGAAAGGACTTATTTTTCCCCCGTATGAAAAAATGAATTCTTTCTACAGTATGTCATTCTTCTTTGCAACTGGAGAGGGAAAATAATTTAAGGTGAACTTAATCATTATTTTATTGTGCTTTATGTATCTCTTCTTTCTCTCTCTCTCTCTCTCTCTCTCTCTCTCTCTCTCTCTCTCTATCTCTCCAGCTATTATTCAATTTGCGTACATTTCTGGATGAATTCCAAATTTGAATTGAAAAAGGAAGCTCTATTTTCAGAAAGCAATATATTTTAATTGTAAAAGAATGATAAAATCACAGCGTGACCCAAATTTTTGCATCTATTTTTGGTTGCTGAAATATTTTTCCATTATTCCAATAGGGGGGGAGAGAACAGAACAGTGGTGTACCATGGCGCCATAGAGGGGGGGGGGGGGGGGGGGGGGGGGGGGTGGCAGCGGCCGGTTTGGGGGCCCCTGTTCCACGAGCTAGCTTTGCAAATGTTGTAAAGCACTGCAAAACACAAATCTATGTGAGTTTGCGTCTTATTTAGGATTATTAATTCTTATGCGAACAAGTCATCTGGGTTTATGAATGGAGAGAACTTGATTTGTTGTTGTTTTAAACATATTCATTTTTCTTTTTACAAAAACCATACGCTGGCTTTAAACTTGTTTTGATGTTTTGGTGTAGGTACCTAAATGTTTATGCATGAAACGTTTGCTGTCGCAGCTTCCTATGAAGTGCTTTTTAAATATTTTGGAATGAATGTTAGCGTAAATCACGGTTGATTGGAGTTGAATGATATTAATGTGCGTGCTAGACCAAGAGTTCACCAAGATTATTATAAAAGGTACACACCCTGGCCTGAAGTATATTTCTCTCCTCACAAGTCACGTGCAGAGGATGTAAAAATTGAAAGAAAAAAAATAGATAGACGTGATGGAATGCTATCTTTATTATAAATCTTTTGGAATTCCTGTTTTCAGCATATTCTTGGTCATTGAAAACATTTACATGTATGTCAAAGCTAATACTTACAAAGAACGTTGATTTGGAAAATGCGTGGTTCGGGAGATGTTCCATAATACCTTTATACTACACGACCAATGGGAGCACAAAAGGCTATATATTGGTAGCCTAACTGTTAAAACATTTTTTTTAAAGTATGAAATACGTAATATACAGACTTTTGAAGATAAGAAAAATGCTCTCAGACATAATTTTCTGTCAGGTTCTCAGTATACTCTTCAATAACCCCTTTGAGAATAAATCAATTCTTTTGAAGATAAGGAGCAATTACATAACAGTGGAAGGTATTGAATAGCATCTCCTTGAAAGGGTTATGTAATATTTTGTCCTAAGATATTACATAACAATATCAAGGAGACTCTATTCAATACTTTCAGCTATTATGTAATTGCTCTTTATCTCCAAAAGAATTTATGTACTGGTAAAACTTTAGATTATATGCATATGTGCAAAATTGGGATATAATTCTTGCATATATTCTGGTATATTCTAGTTTGATTGTCATAGCCAAAGGTCCCGAACGTCACTCCTACCTACAGTCAGCTGTTTTCGGCCTTGCTGTTTTCCACTATGTGAGGCAGTGTGCTGGCGAATAAAACCGAAGTGTGGAGTTATTATTTCCTTTGTTTTGTGATTGATAAGCCCTTTTTGGATTGATTTTATTCAAACAAACTTTGAACATACTGGGTTTTTTTTTTACTGCAGCTCACAAAGTATTTTTGTCTCTGAAACACCACCTCTCCCAAAAACTAATCTTTAATGGAGAGTGTGTTACACAAAAATATGTCTAATTTGTACAATTTTTTTATAAGGAATTTTCCTGTCATAACAGTATTTTCTGAAAATGTTCACTGTCCTCTTTAAATTCTATTGAGGGTCTTTCAATCTTTCATTGTAAGATTGAGAACATTTCATAGCAGTTGACGTTATTGAATAGAATTACCTTAAGAATATTATTTAAGAACTCAGGGCCAGGCCAAGAGAGGACATTTCATGGAATTATTTGTTGTGTAAAAGTTTTGACCTTCTTGTTCATTTGTCAATCAAAGATTTGTTATGACACACAAATACTGTGAAAGCCAGTATTTTTTTAATAGCGAACATAAGTTTTAGCATATTAGCTGAGTTTCAGACCAATTCACACGTAAACGAGTTGCTGTTTTCATATTTTGAAGGATTATGTTACACAACTCCATGGGCATTCTTATGAGTGAAAATTTTAGAGAATTCATGATTGCGAAATTTGTGAAAATAAAACCCCAGAGGAAATATCAGCTAGTAAAAAAACACAGAAGATTTCAGCTGGGCCTTATTTGTGCCAATTTTGACTTGTAAGTTTCCTGAAAAATTGAATATACTTTTGTAATGCCTGGGTCTTGGGCCATAAAAATCTTGATTTGACTAAAAGCAGAAAAATCAGATTAACAGATAAAAAAAGTTTGAAGTAGATCGGACAATAAGTAAGAAAGTTCTTAATATTTCAATGATGTGGATGAACACTGATTTTCATGCAAACCAAGAATATCTGAAAGTATAACAATGAGATAAAAATTTGCTATCCCAAAAGAGTGGTTACTGTACAGATCAGCACTCAAAAAGCATGTGGCTGTGGGCCAGCAAAATGATCACGCTCTACTCCAAGGAGCTCCCTGCAAAGGTTTATACTCTATGGCCCATATTCTGATGTGAGGTTTAACACTAGAGTTTAAATCTGTGGTTTAAGTATGATAAGCCAAAAGAGGCTTGAAAAACAGTTGATGTTTAATTTACCAGGATATTTGGCACTCATAGTATTAAAAACTGTTTTGGAATAAAAAACTTAAATAGTTTTTCTACAATATTAGAGCATGGGAAAAGAGAGCAGTTAACATAAGAATTATACAGTTTAAATAAAGTTTTGGCACTTTTGACTTATCATACTTAAACCACAGATTTAAACTCTAGTTTAAGTTAAACCTGACATCAGAATACGGGCCTAAAAATTTAAGTGATTCCTGTTTCCACGAAAGGTCTAGAATAATTGATACACATTGCAACGGCTGAATCAGCTTAATTTGATTTTTTATTCTTGACAATGTTAGCCATTGTCCTTAAGGTATTAAGAATGATGAAATATTTCTGCTGAAGCTTTGAGAGTTTAATAGAAAAACAGTCTTTACTAATCCAGATATTGTAGACGAATTTGCTAATATTGCATTTAAATAATATGATTGAATTGACGTTCTTTTTATTATTTTTTTTTTGCAGGATATTGTATGGAGGGAGGAAAATAAAGTCACTACGATCTCACAAGACTTCAAGACACCAGAGGTAAATAACACTATGGATGTTGAGATACTGAATTTTTAAAACTGTATGATTTTGCCAACATCAGACTATAAGGCCTCCCCTAATACAAGCTTACTGATTGCACTGTACAAGCAGAATATACAAAAGGATTGGATAAAGAAATAAACTTCATTCAAGCCTTCACATTAGCTTCACTAGCACAAAGGAAAACAGCCTCCCACGTTCATTCACTGGACACAGATGCAACACCTGTTTGACATTTCTCCACAGAATAAGAGCGAAGGAAATTTCTTGTATGCACATCTAGCTGTTGTGTATGATTCAATGGAAGTTTGATACTTTGCCCAAATTTGAGGGTCATTCTGCATACAGTGCTGACTTTGGTTATGCACAACAAATTTGAATTTGAATTTATTTTATTTTCCACTTTCAATATTTACAATATTCACAATGTTATTTACAAATTTATATACAAATAGTTACAAATTTATATATAGATTACGGTACAAATCACAAAGTAAAACACATAGAATTCTGCATAGAAGAATGAACGATTTGATTTCACTAATTCGAAAGGGAAGGAGGACCAACTAAAAAGCACAGCTTGTAGGGTGTTGGTCCACCTAGTTAAGATGGAAATTTAAATGTACCTCAAAGATTGTCCAAAAGGTGAATAAATGTATAACAAATATTAATAATGGGTATTCAAAACGAGACGCTATAAGACAAATTATAACATCTTAAAATATATGTATTTATAATAATAAAACATAGTAAATATAATAATAAAACATAGTAAATATACTATAGCAAAATATAAACAAATAGGAAAATATAGAGCGTAAACTGTGACACAGTTTATAGTCTTCCCAAATTTTACCCTTCTCTCTGCATTTACACCAAATAATTTCTCTCATTGAATAATAAAACTTCAGAGTGACGCTACAAATGTTTATTTTAACAGATGTTTGTGCTACTTTTGAAGTAAATTGAAATGCCTATAACAATTTATGCATTCAAATATAATGAACCTTCTCTGTTTCAGCCTGTAGTTTTTGTTAGTATTGTTGAATCCTTTTGGATCATATAATTAATAAACTTTGTATGAAGTAGCATTATATTTATTTACCCATACAATGCATATAATCGACACTCAAATTAAAAATAAGTTTGCTCTCTAATGTATCACTTGCATACAATATCACATACTATATCACCCAATTTAAGAGGCTTAAACTTTTAAACCTGAGTGTAAAAGCGGAAGGAACAGTGAAAGACCTATTGTACCTTTTTTATTCACACTGTCTAGACGACCTACATGTAGCCCCCTGGATTTAAAGGGGAACCAACCCCTGGAATTATAATGCCCCCATTGAATGAAGAAAAATCAAATGAATTAACTGAAAATTTGAGCAAAGTCAGACTACCCGTTCAAAAGTTACAGATTTTCAAAGTCACAGAGATATGGAGATCCCTGCCATTTATGGGCATCTGTGTGATTAGCAACATCGATGGAATCCGTGATGTCGTGTAGGACAACTTCTCATTCACTCTGTATACAAAATTTCCTTTTGTCAGAAAGTCAACAAAAATGTTAGTTTTCCGCTTGAGTATAGCATTTCTTTATCAATTCTGCATGTATTTTGAGAGGAATGACTTTTGAACGGATTGTCCAATTTTGCTCAAATTTCAACAGTTTCTCTATCTAATTTTGTTTTCATTCAATGAGAACATGACAATCCCTGGGGTTGTTTCCCCTTTAATTGACAATTGTGAGGGGTTTTATCAGAGCTTTGGTATTAAAGGCTATGCATGGGAAATTAAATGTTTGATCTTCAAAAGAGAGTGTGTTTTTTAAATGTCACAATCCTCACATTAATGATTTTCTCCTCTTGTTTTTTTTTTTGGTTATCCAAAATTGACATGGAATATTTATGTGGCATTAGGTGTTGGATATAGAAAGAGGAGCTGGGAGGGGCTCTATTTTTTTTTAATTTTTTATCAAGTGGCCTAATATGTAAACATGGTTCTTACTCTACCTGGAAAACATGGAAAAATGAGTTCCACTTTTTCCACTCATGGAAAAGTCCTGGAATTGGACCAGAAAGTCCTTCAAATTAAGGAAAATCAGGGTCCTTTGTTGTGGATTGACAACTAGATATTTTGTAATTTTTCCAAATCATCAGAGAAAAATCAGGGAATTTTATTTTCAAAAAGTGGGAAATCTGTAGCATGCTAACATTACAACCTAGACCCATGCATTTTGTTTGCAAAAGTACTCAAGGATTATCAAATTATTTTCAAGCCTTTTGAAGTACATAGACAGGGATTTAGACACTTTTCTAAATTCATAATCTGCCCTGGCATCAGGAAGATTTGTTGCTGTGCTTGAGTTGTGTCACAATTAACAACTAGAATTGTGGCAAAAATATTGCTCATTATATGAGTTTGCTTTATTTGTTTTATGTGACTCTTCCTTTATAATAGCTACATCTATGTATTACAGAAACCAAATGCATGTACTTTACTGTGCTCGTGTATTATTACCCTGGCTTTAGCTTAATAGCTATCATACTAGACGAATAGGGTTACCAATGAAGCATTCAAGAAATTTCTTCCTACTTGGTAACCATTTTCACCTCGGTTGATTGCAGCACAATGTGACTTAAAGTGGAATGAAACCCTGGAATTAATTTGCTATCAGTCGATGAAGAAAAATATGATGATCAAACTGTGAAAATTTGAGCTTAATTGGACAGTCCGTTCAAAAGTTACGAATTTTCAAAGTTTCAATTGTCCCATGTCATGGGGATCCTTGAATTGGCAACGCTTAACAAATCTATGACGATATGCGGACAACTCTCCATTTATTTTGTACATGATTTTTTATAATTATGGAATTTGATTGAATATACCATAACTATTCAACATTATTCTTCCAACAATACTTGAAGAATTATCCAACACCTATAATACTGACGAGAAAAGGGAAAATTTTGTCCACTTTTCTGAAAAAAGAAGAAATTGTTAAATTTTGTGTACAGAATGAATGGAGAGCTGTCCACAAATACGTCACAGATTTGAACGTAGATGACTAATAATTGGTCGGCGTTGCCGACTCGAGGATTCCCATGACGGGACATTCACTATAACTTTGTAAATTCATAACTTTTGAATGGATCGTCGGATTATGCTCAAATTTTCACAGTTGGTTCATTTTATTTTTCTCCATCTACTGAGAGAATATAAAATGCAGGGTTTCGTTCTTCTTTAATTTCTTGCTGAAGATAATCAGTGCCAGGAGTGTGACTAGAACCATGACACTGTGGTTGAAAGGCGATAATCAGAACGACTTCACAATGAAGCCTCCGCAATCCTTCAGACAGTCTTGCACTAAGATGAAGTTTTTGGATTGAATCGAGCTGTGGACGAGAATAGAGCCACACATTAGTGATGAGATCTTCCTATTTAGATCTATAGAAATAAACATAAATGGGAATATAAATTGGAGGTTTTTATTACACTTCTCAACAAAAGTTAAGTATCACTTTTTAATTGTGCTACCTTGGAATGGTCAGACTTTTCAAGATGTGTACTGGAACAAGTTAATTCATTTTATAACTAAAATCCCACATGTCTGAAATTGATTACAGTAGTGTTTGATGACATTCAAAACAATTGCATTTCATTATTTACAGTTATATATAATCTTGATCAAAATTCAAAGATGTAAAAGCGATCTCTTATTTCTTGTAGTGTACATGTATGTATATATAAGCAAGATGTAGTTGAGAATTGTGAGAATTATGATATTTATTTTCATATATTTTATTTTACAGGTATTAGAGAAATATCGAATTGGAGGAACAATAGGCTTTGGAAAAGATGGACGGCCTATCTTCTTGGATCCATTTGGTTTGATTGATTTCAAAGGTATGTGTAAAACTGAGAATACAGTCAAACCTGTCTATAAAGACCAGACAAGGGAGATGGAAAAGTGGGTCTTTAATAGCAGGTGGTCTCTGTAGACAGGTTTGACTGTAATGATGAAATAATATTAGTATTAATGATGATTATATTAATTATAATAGCATATCTTATTTACCCAGTATGGTCGCTTCAGTTTCACAAACTGTCATGTTCTGCTTCTTGCAATAACATAGATATTGTTACCTTGGTTTACTTAATTTAGATTGGATTCAAGCATACAACATATACACAAGTCATTTTCCACTCATTTTGGAGTAATCCATCATGGTGCATTAAGGCAATCAATGATACATTGACCCCAAAATAGTAATTTTCAACCGGTTCCCAATCACAGATGGGTAGAGTGCAGCCCATTGTGGATGAATTTATTGCTGAAGTAATTGAATGCCATGGGAAAGTTTCAAATCATGACCATGTGGTTGAAAGGAAAGAGTCAGCAGCACTACACCACAACGCTTCCGAAAATATAGTAGCATAACTCCTATCCTATGTTAAGCATACCCTGAGACATTTGAGCAGGTCATTAAAAAAATAATATTAATAAGATTCACACTTAGAGCCGAAACCTTCAACAAAAATACCGAAGCTTATTCGTTAAGCACGAAGGCGAGTTAAAATCAACTCACCAACGACGGAGGCGCCGTAGTGTAGTGGTTCCGACTCTCGCCTTTCAAGAGGGTTGTAGGTTCGAATCCCACCCATGGCGTTAATATCCTTCAGCAAGAAATTCATCCGCATTGTGCTGCACTCTACCCAGGTGAGGTGAATGGGTACCTGATAGGAATATTTATTCCTTGAAATGCCATGTGCGCTGGTGTACGCCGGGCTAAAGCCAGGGTAATAATAATGCAAAGCGCCTTGCGCACTCCGCAGAGTGGATACGTGCGCTATATAAATAGCATCTATTATTATTATTTTTATTATTATTAGACACCTTGCTTTGGTCGCAAAGGCAAGGATGCGATTTGTACAGACTTGACTTGGCGCCATTTAGGACAAGAATGCAACTTGCATAAACTTACATTGTGCTGCATGTATAAGCTTCCGTATTTATGTTGTAGTTTCTGAAACCTCGAAGTGTGAACCCTAATATTGATTTATATTTCAACCTTTAAATGCCATTAGTGCAATATTGTTCATATCGTCCCTGCTCTAATTAGCTCATTGTATTTTGATTACTGATTCTCTTTACTCTTTTTAATGTCCAGGTCTGTTGCACTCGGTCACACAGACTGACCTAATGAGGTTCTACATCAAGCGTTTCTCAGGCCTCAACGACCTCATGATCGAGCAATCAAAAAAGGTAAATTGATAGAATAAGCATGCGAACATCCATGGAAATTGACAAGCCCCCAAAATATGATACTTTCCATTCCATTAACCAGCCATAATGGGGAAGGGGAGAAGGCAGCAAAGGTCAAATTTCTGTTAATGTAGTTTCAGCAAGAATTTAGGTTAATTTGGCTAATAGGTCTTCTCCCAGAATCCAGCCATTTTAGAATATGCGCGAGATTGCGATTAAAATAGGAATAGTGCAACAGCTGAACAAACGTGAGAGAAACATAAAAACAATAACCAGACACTCAGCCATCAAATTGTAATGACAGCCTTAAATTCAGATGAAAATACAGGTCATGCATATTCTTGAGTGGACAGCATCAATGAAATTTGTGCATATTTTGTGGTGATCTCTGTTTGAGATTAGTTTTGTTACAATGGCTGCTCCCCCCCCCCAAAAAAAAGAAAATATTTACTGTGAATACTGCCAGATGTATGGGTGCCCTTAAAGGGGTACTATTATGAAAGTACAAGTTGATCTGTATTGATGTATTATACAATTATCAATACCCTTTTCAGTGAAAGAGAGTCCAAATGTGTTTCATATATTTAATAATATTTTTTTTTTCAATTTTATGTTGGCTTAGTAGGGAACGCCCCTAAAAATTTCTTTCAAATGTCAATCCTGATGTGACATCACAAGAGTCAAGTTTGTCCACCTTGCTACATCATGTTTCAGAGCTGGTTCTGTAAATAACAAAAGGAAATATGTGGATCAATGAAAGGGAATTGGAATGCGCAATCACCTGAATTGAAATCCCTGCATTGATCCACATATTTCCTTTTGTTATTTACAGAACCAGCTCTGAAACATGATCTAGCAAGGTGAACAAACTTGACTCTTGTGATGTCACAACAGGATTGACATTTGAAAGAAATTTTTATGGGCATTCCCTACTAAGCCAACATAAAAATAAAAAGAAAATATTATAAAATATATGAAACACATTTGGGCCCTCTTTCACTGAAAAGGGTATTGATAATGGTATAATACATCAATACAGATCAACTTATACTTTCATAATAGTAACCCTTTAATCCTCATCTGGCCTGGGCTAGATAATCTTCACTCATTATCATTAGCACTCTGAGGCTTTAAAGATCCAAGAATCCCACCAGTATGAGAGCTTGCCCAACTCAAGGTGGTGAAAAGCGCAAAAAAAAAGAGGAAACAAAATAAAAGCTGACACATTACATTTCCAGGGTGGCTGACAAGCAAATATAAGTGAAAGCTTGAACATTGTATCCAATCTGTAGCCTTCTCATTGTGCACTTCAGGGGGTTGACAAATAATTTGATAAACCTAAAAAGGTCAGCTTTAATTTGATGCCACAATCAGCAATTTTTGGCACCTTTTCTAACTAACACTGTGTGTGCCTCTAACTCTGACATGGGGGCTTTGAGTCATCAAGAGCCCCCCCCCCCCACAATGAGTATAATATGATGAGTATAATTTTCTTTTGGTTTAATCTCTTCTTTATATTTTCATCATTCCTCTGTAGCTGAACACCAAAGTGGAAGGCATCCATTTCATCATGGACTTTGAACATCTTGGACGACAGCATCTCTCCAGACCAGCTACTCAGCTCCAGATCTCTGTAAGTACTCAACTCGCACCATATTTTTGTTTGCTGTGGAGGGGTTGTGGTGTTGGGGATTGTGACTCTAAACTTTCTCAACCAGAGGATTGAGGTTTGAATCCTAACCATGACGTTAATTTCCTTCAGCAAGAAATTTTTCCATATTGAGCTGCACCCTACCCAGGTTAGATTAATGGGTACTGGGCAGGATTTATTCCTTGAAATGCAGCTTATTTCAAATCTGCTTTGCTAAAGCCTGGGTAATCATACTACATTGTGGGAATTTTGATAAAGTCAATGTTAGATGCTGTGTAAGAACATATAATCTTGGACGACAGGATCTTTCCAAAGGAGCTTCTCGGCTTCAGATTACTGTAAGTGCTCAACTCAACGCTTTTGTTTGTTTGCTCTGGAGGCATTGTAGTGTGGTGGTTCTGATGTTCGTCTTTCTACCTGAGAGCCATGTGTTTGAATTCTACCCATGGTGTTAATTGCCTTCAGCAAGAAATTTATCCATGTTGTGCTCGACATGACCCAGGTGAAGTGAATGGGTACCTGGCAGGAATTTATTCTTTGAATCGCAGCTCACATAACAGCTGCACTGCTCAAGCCAAGGTAATTATGCTACATGGTAGAGTGTCGTGGGATTTTAGGAAAAGATAATTGTTACTATGAAAGCTGAAACCTTTTCAACTGCCTGATTATCCATAAACACTGGTATTCCTTGTACAGTTAAAAAGTTGGGGTTGAATTAAGAATGAAAAATAAGTTTGAAAGCTTTGTGATTAATTCCACTGGGTGACATAATGGAATTGGAATTTGTAATTTATTCATTTGAACGTCATTGACATGTACAGCCAACATTTTGTTCTGATTGGAATTTGGAATTTGGAATTTATTCATTTGAACGTCATTGACATGTACAGCCAACATTTTGTTCTGATGATATTTTTTTTCATACACATTGTGTTATGATGAAAGATAGAATTTACTCAATATAGTCACTTACGTCCCGCAAAGGAGTACACATGCTCCTGCTGTGTGAAGTTACCCGCAGGCTATGAAAAAAATTATAGGCTGTACCAGTTGGACAATGATTTCTGTGGCACCCTGAAAATGTGCTGAAATTAATTTCATATATATAATTGTTTTTTTTTTTCTCTTTTCAGATTGTAACCATGTGTGAGAGTCACTTCCATGAGCTTCTGTACCGGATTTACATGTTGTGCAGTCCTTGTCTCTTTCCTCTTTTTTTCGCATCTCTGCCCATAAAATGTAGTCTTCCTTTAGACATTTTGGCTCGTATTCTGATATCAGGTTTAACTTAAACTCAAGTCTAAATCCATGGTTTAAGTATGGGTAGCCCAAAGTGCCAAAACTTTATTTAAACTATATAATTCTTATGTTAGCTGCTCTCTTTTCCCATTCTCTAATAATGTAGAAAATTGTCTAAGATTTTATTCCATGACAGTTTTTAATACTACGAGTGCCAAATGTGCTGGTAAATTGAACACTGACTTTTATAGATTCAAGACTCTTTTGGCTTCCCATACTTAAACCACTGATTTAAACTCTAGTAATTAAACCTGACATCAGAATACGGGCCTGATAGTGCAAGAAAATGTGATAAAATTAATTTCTTATTGTCTTTTTTTCTCTCTTCAGATTGTAAACATGTGTGAAAATCATTTCCCTGAGCTCCTATACCGCATCTACATCCTGCGCAGTCCTCGTCTCTTTCCACTTCTCTACTCCCTCATCAGCCCTTTCTTGGGCGAGCACACACGGAACAGGACGCTCTTCTGCAAAGGTAAGGTTGCCATGGTAACAAGAAATTTTTACTTGCGGCTCATTCCGCTACTCTACTCCCTCCTCAGTCCTCTCCTTGGAGAATATACGCGGAACAGGACACTCTTCTGTAAAGGTAAGGTTACCATGGTAACCAGGCATCCGTTCGCCTGTCTCTTTTCTCTTCTCCAGCCCTTTCCTCACAGAATGCACACCGAACTGGACGGCCTTCTACAAAGGTAACATTTCCCATGGCAACAATGTATTTTTAGCATTTAAAATCTCCCTTTGTACTATCTGATCAGTCCTTATCTGTGAGAACTTACACGGCACAGGAAACTCATCTGCAATGGTAAGGTTGCCATGGTAATGGGCATCCATGCCCCTGTCTCTTGTCTCTTCTCCGGCCCTTTCCTCAGACAATGTCTTCAGAGAATGCACATGGAAATGGACGACCTGCTACAAAGGTTACAATGTGTTTATAGCATTTAAAATCTTTCTTTCTACTATCTGATCAGTTCTTCCCGTGAGAACATACGCGGAACAGAACGTTCTTCTGCAAAGGTAAAGGTTCCCATAGTAACAAGTCATTTATGGCTTTCACATCAATCCTCTCCTCTACTCCGTGGCCAGTCCTTTTCTGGGAGAACCTACGCGGAACAGGACGCTCTTCTGCAAAGGTAAGGTTGCCATGGTAACAAGATCCATGCCCCTGTCTCTTTTCTCTTCTATGGTCCTTGGTCATGCTAAAATGAAAATCTCTTTTACCATTATAACAGAGTGCTTTCAACCTGAGGCATCATACTTTAGTAGTTCTTATATTTGCCTTTCACCCGAGGGTCGTAGGTTCAAATCCCATCCATGATGTTAACTTCCTTCAGCAAGAAATGGGACACTCTTTTACCACATTTCTGCTATTTGTTTGTATTTATTATGTTTCAAAAGTTATGATCATATTATTTTATTGCTTTGCATTTACTCAACTCGAAATGAGAAGCAATAAAATTGCATTCTACTGTTATTTTGTTCCCGATTTTAGAGATGGTTTCATGCGGAAACAAAATAAAATGTGAAATAGTAAATCAACAATTTTGAAATTTGATATTTGTTCTCAATCTTAGAGTTACTGTAATGCTTTTACAGGAAAAAAATAAAAGAGAATGAGGAAGAAAAGAACTAATGCAAGCTAATATTTAGCCAGTATTAAATGAGATTTGAAATCAATTTTCCAATTTCAGATAATTTTGCTGAGATTCTTCTGAAGAATATTGATGCTGAAGTTCTTCCAGTGCACTGGGGCGGAACTAGAGAAGAGGATGGTGATGGCTTTTGCCCCTCTCTTGTAAGTTATCTCTTCTTTCATTTCATTTGTAAAGTGGGCAATTCTATGATGACAGGTACAGAACCACAGGCCATTTTGAAATGCATTTTTGTCTTTTAAAAGTGATAAAATCTCAGTGCCAGAAAAAAATTGCTTGTATAGTATAGTACGAAGTAATTGCGAGTGAAAATTATGGAGCAAATAAAATGATGCATTTTCCACATGGACAGTGCCACGGTGTCAAGTTATTTCACTGTCTTTTTTGTTATGTTGTCAATGAGAAGTCTCTATTCTAACAATTTGGTAATGTTTGATGGTCAAATTGCAAAAATGCTTTTTTTTATGGAAAATACACAAAAATCCAACTAAGGGGGTGTTGCTCAAAATCATCTGCAAATCAACTGCAACTTTGCAAATTGTAACGCGCATTTTCATTCGCCCACGGTATGCGCATTCACCAAGACGCGCGTGAAACAATGATTTGGATTGGCGCGTTCAGATCGACTGCAACTTGCGATCAATTGCAACTTTTGAGCAACACCCCCTTAGTCAAAATTATGGCGCTAAAAATAAATGTGATTACTAACTACAGAGATAATTTAGCATACATAATTTTTTTTTTCTTAAGAAATATCAGCTTTTATAGTATGTGAGTAGAATTCTAAAGATTGGCATTAGTCCAGTTGAGGACTCTGTGTTCCAATAGCACCCATTTTTGCACATTATCTTGCCCTGAACACACAGAGACTACACAGCAATCAACCACATACCCCTCTTATTGCACCTCCACCTTAAAGGGTATGCGCGATCAGAGGGATGTGTGATACTGTGTGGTTGAGTGCTATGTGATAATGTGCACAGAAAAAATGTGTTACCGGACTAGGATTAAAGCAAAATTATGATATCATTTACCAAGAGCCATTATATGCACATAAAAATACCCTTGTGACCTTGGAAAACACTTGAATGTTCGCTAATGCAGAAAATATGGGATTATGCTACTGTTTATACAGAAGCTAAACACAGAGTTGGTCAATGTTACCTGTGAATTTTACCCCTTGAATTCATTACAATACTTTCAATTAGGGGAAAGAAGATTTGGTTTGTGTTCATATTTTGTCGAGTATTTCATCCTAATTTGTATCCATTCTGCAACTATTTATTTTCTGTCACTTTCCAGAATTCACCAGGGCTGCATTGCATAAAACTGTATACAATAAAAAGCTCTTGAAAACTTTATGCCACAGTTTATCCCTGTTCAAAAGTCTATGGAAAATTGCTCTCTGTCATATTTTTTATTTTTAATGTTGGAATTTCTGGTACCACAATGTTCTGTTCATGAACTTGTAAAATATGTTTCAAATGGAAACCTAACTTTATGGACATGTTATTAAATTGGCCTAATAGATATATTTTCTAACACCTGGAATCATTGTCATATTTTCCCCGCCCCTTACCCAGGTGAGAAGAGGAGGCAAAGTTCCAAAGGAGTACTACCTGACAGGACGCACCCTCTCCATCGACGCTTCCCAAATGTCCAAGAAAGATATCTCCGCACGAGGGTCGCTGGAGCTCACGTACAACGTGATGAAGCAGAATAGTATCATCAAGTAAGAGTTACTTTTGTTATGATGTCCAGTTTATTTGCATATTTGCATAGTTTATTAACCGGTCATGTGTGGCTCAGTGGTAGAGCGTCTGCCCCATGAACGGAAGGTCGTGGGTTCGATCCCCGGCCGGGTCATACCAAAGACCTATAAAAATAGGACCATCTGCCTTCTTGCCAGGCGCTCGGCATTTAAGAAAGGAGAAGGGTAATAATAACTTTATGTTATGCAGGGCCCGCTGGAAGAGCAGCTAACTTACAGCTGAATGTGGCTACCCTGGGTAAATAAGACATTATTATTATTATTATTATTATTATTATCAGAGATGCCCACCGTTCCTGAATGGTGACCCGACAGTTGCTCCGGCGACAATTGCTCCGGTTCATTTTTCTGGCTAGGAGTAGGGTTAGGGTTAGGGTTATATGATAGGGTTTATGATTCAGATTGATGTCAAGATTAGGATTAGGGTTAGGGTTAGGTTTGGTATTAGGTTTGACATTAGGCTTACTGTGTCAGTTTTTTGCCGGAGCAATTGTCGCCGGAGCATTTGTCATGGAACCTCCTGAATACGCATGAGGTGTGTTTCCATATGAATTAAAGACTTTTATAAGTGAACGGCTAAGAGGATGGTCATTGTTTTCATGTTTGCTCTCACTTACAGTATGTTCAGCTGCTGCATTGTTCACATTTTTATTTTTACCTCATGCACGTTAGGGAAAACCTGGGGGTGTTTCATCAAGATTTGTCGCGAGACAATTAGTCAGCGCTGACAAATTCCTTAATTGTGATGGGATGAAAAGCACTATCGCTGACAGTTGCTATGGGAACTGTTGGAAAAGGTTCCATGACATATGCTCCGGCGACAATTGCTCCGGCAAAAAACTGACACAGTAAGCCTAATGTCAAACCTAATCCCAAACCTAACCCTAACCCTAATCCTAATCTTGACATCATTCTGAATCATAAACCCTATCATAACCCTAACCCTACTCCTAGCCAGAAAAATGAACCGGAGCAATTGTCGCCGGAGCAACTGTCGGGTCATCGTTGAAAAATGTCTCCTTGTCGCTGCGACAAATCTTGATGAAACACCACCCCGGCCTGTCGGAATACTTTGCATGATTTTTTTAAAACAAAAAGTGCATTCAGGCTATGACTTCACAGTAAATGGTTGAAAATGGGGATTTTAAAACAATCATCTTCTCTGGTGGAGCAACATCATTCACCACTGCCAGGTCATTCTCGGTTCAAGATTTGTAACATTGCAATGCAACTCGAGCGATGGGGCACAGTCTGGCTGCTGCCTGCACTTGCACTCTGCAGAGCTATCATTTTACCCACATTTCGGCATGTTTAGCTTGTTTCTCGCCATCCAAGATCCATGACAGTTTGGAACATGCAGTAGTGACTCAGTTGGATTGACTTTTCTCCCCTTTGGCTTCTGATAGTTGGATAATATGACAATTTTTGTTTCCATTCTCAGCTATGAGTTCAGGACACAGGACAATGATATTGCTTTTGGGATCAACTTCATCGCCAGCAACGGAACCAAGACCCCAATCCTCGAGTCCAAACACTTCAACTGTCATCGTGTTCCAGAGACGGGAACTATAGACCTCAAAGATCCAGGAACATGTAAGTAACAAATGAATTTGGCTGTTTAGTCCAAGACCCTACTCCTCAGTTCTAGGGTTGAAATAATTCAAATGTTACCGTGTTCTAGAGACGGGAGCTATAAACGCTTCAGCTGTCATCGTGTTCCAGAAACTGGAATGATAGACCTCACAGATCCTGGAACAGGGAAGTACCAAATCAATTTGGATATTAAGAACAGGACCTACTCCAGAAGTTGTAGTACTTCTGTTGTTCCAGAAACTGTTTAATTCATTCAAAAGCCAAAAAAAGAGTCGGTCAGTTTAGGGCATCCAAACAGTTTTTTTTACCCTTTTTAGAACAAGACTTTTAACCAGCCGGGGAGAACCAAATCTGATGGTCCTGGTCAATTAAGAATAGGTTAAAGCCCAAGTATAGTTTGGTAAAAATGAAGAAATGTGAATTTTTTTTTGATGTTTATCATGACATGTAATTCTTATACACATTTTGAGACAATAGCAACTTTTTTTACGAACTGATTCTTTTGAAAATTTGAATTTGACCGTTAAATCATATTTAGTGCCCTCTCTTGATTATAACATTATTTTGCTTGTTATCAGGCATATTCAAAGTTATTTCCAAGATTTGACAATAGAACGATATAGAGATATACACAACAAATAAATTATGAAATTTTCATCCAATTCTGAGCATGGTAAGTTGTCCTTTATCAATAAAGAAAATATTGAATTAGTGTCATGGAGCATGACACTAAGAAAATTGCACATTTTAGGTTATAGCTTTTCCCAAACTCGTTTCGCACAATCTTTTGTGCAATATATTTATGATACTATATTTCATTTCATATAGATTTGAAGACAAAATCTGGCGATAAAATATTCGCTTTAACCAAAACTTTACTTTGGCTTTCAGACTACCATCAAGCGGAATGAGACCGATACGCATTATCCATCTCAAGCTAGAACAAGACTTTTTAGTTAAGAACAAACAGACTTCAAGATTCAAGATTTAAGATTCAAGATTTTCAAGATTCAAGATTTATCCAAACAGTACAATTAGGTTGTTCATATTATTTAGTCTTTATCAGACAATTTCCCAATTTTCATTTTATTTTTCATCTTGTTTCTCCCAGATGTGGTGAAGTTCGATAACAGCTACAGTTGGATCTCTGGCAAGAAGCTCTTTTACTGGATCGAGCTCCTGGAACCCGACGATGAGGTCGAGGAGGAGGTCAAGAATCTTACCCCTCATGAGCTTCCACAGGACTTCCTACCAGCGGAGGAGGGCTAAATCTCTTAGTCCTGGTCCAGACCAAGCTAGTCCAAGACCTCATTCCTTCCCAAAGAGATCTGTCGTTTTAAGTCCAAGTCTTTCCTAAGCTAGAACAAAACTTCTTACCAGGAAAAGAGCCCTGTTTACACCAAAATTTAGGCCAGCCTAAAAGTTGGGGTACACTGAATCTATGTCACACATTTCAAAGCCATTGTACATGTATTCCCAGCATTAATTGGATTCGTTTTTTGTAAAAAAAAAATACAAATGGTAGATAGTTTCCTAATGCTATTATTGATTGGCTAGTGTTCGAGGTACACATATATTATTTTCCCTCCATATTTATACGCATTTATTAGGCTCTTAGTAATGGAAATATGTAGTTTTGTCTTTACTAATGTAATAGATTTTCTTTGATTTTGGGAATACATTGCTGTCATGGAATGGTCTCCCATAGTTTTTTTCAAAGTCCAAATCAGACTATTTTCAATTTTGGAGAACTGTCATCTATAGTTACATGTATCATGTATTGATAATTTTCTCGAGAATGGAAAAAATTTAATATTTTCATATTCATACATATGTATATAGTTATGCATTTTTATTAAAGATAATCATATTTTTTCTGAAATGTATTTCTGTAATTGCATTTTAAATCTTGTAAATTGATGAACAGTTTTTTATGTTATATTGATATGTAGTTTTTATATTTATGTGGTTGGTTTTTATATACTTATGTGTAGGGTTCCATAGTCATAGAAATATGTATGTTCATAGAAAGTCAGGGAATTAAGAACATCTTTGAAAAGTCATGGAATTCTGTTGAACTTTGGGCATTGGTGAAATGAGGAATGGTACACTGATCATGAAACAGCCCTCTGTACTAACGATGATAGATTTACATGTCACGAGTTTGGTAGTGGGTTGAACAGACTTCAGTTGGGTGAGGTGGAGGCCATCTTAAAGTTTGTGATTTTGCAAAACATGCCTGGGTTATGTGTCATAAAGCTGTTTGTTTATCTATGCAGTGTCCTACAAACGACTGATAACCCTTACTAAAGTGCGATTCAGAGACAGGAGTTATCATTCAGATATTGCAGCTCTTAAGGTGGTTTAGTTTTGAATACTTCAAAATCGTTAATTGTAATTAATGCCTTCACCATTCGATAATTTGGAAAATGTTGGAGTATGGACATTTTTACATAAACCCACATTTTTGTTAAACTTGCCTTTTCCTAAAATACTGCTGTAATAATATATACACGATATATTTTGGTGATATAACATTGTTAAGTGTTAAAGGAAGATAAAACAGTTTGTAACTTTCAAAGGTTATTATGTATTCAATTTTTTCGTGTTCAATGATTCATATTACTGCAAAATTTAATGATTACGGAACACAAATATTTCATATTTTGCCCATGCGCTAGATCTTTTTTATTCATTTTACCATTTTATATGAATCACATCTTTTATTGTTTTCTTGGAATAAAAAGCTATTGTTTTCTTATGGGCCACATTTCTTGGCAGTATGTGAAACCTGATTGAGTAGTCTGTTTTAGGTGTTTTCCTCTTACAGAAAGGATCTTTTCTTGAAAAAAAGTGTACATCTATTGTTAGGTTAGGGTTCCGCCATTTTTAATCATTTACATGTATGATGGTTGTAGTGGAATATTCATACACTGCCAAACACAATGGCCTGTATTCCGATAGCGAGGTTTAACTTAACCCAGGTCTAAGTCATTGTTATTTAGACCATAGGTTTAACTTTTGAATAGCCCGGGTCTAAATAACAATGGTTTAGTCCGGTGTTAAGTTAAACCCCGCTATCAGAATACGGGCCATTGGTTATAAAAAAAAATGGCATTTCTTGAGAAATGGAACTATAAATTCATGTTTATTTCAAACCTTACCAATCCAAGTATTGCTCTTTTTCATGGGATGCAATTATATTTCATGAGATACGATCATAAGCAATTATTAACTTATAGCAAAATTTCTTTCTTGATTAATACATTTTTATTGAAGTATGTCCTTTTTTCTTTTTCTCTTTCTCATGCAAGAATTTAAGTCCAGAATGTTCTTTCAAACTAATGTATGCTGCTGCAAAGAAAATATATTTTGTTTTATTGTTTTTATTCTTTTTTGTTATATTGTGTTGAATGTTTTAATCGCAAACGGTAATCAGGGTAACTGTGCTGCCATTTATATTTTAAGTCTGAGAAGATTTTCATTGTATTTATTCTGGAGGGCTTGATATCATGTAATATTCATTTTCCATGAAAATTACTGTTTAATTCCAAGTTTTATTACTGAATCAAATTCTGATGATAATGATGTTCATTACTTTGTATATTGCATGTACTCTACCTGTACACACTCTTATATTGATCAAGGTGAATTTTGTGCTATTATTACCCCTGCTTTAGTCTATTTGTAGACTGGCTCGCAAGCATGGTATATTTATTTTTTCCATGTCCCCATTCACCTCACCTGGGTTTAGTGCAGAGAAAAGTAGGAGGATTTATTTCATAAGAATCTCGATGTGGCAGGGATTCAAAGCCATGACCTGTATGTAAACACAACCATTAGGTCTTAGGCGTCTAGATACTTGAATGTAAAATGATTTTACTTTTAGTGGTGATTTTATGTTATGAATGTTAGAAATGATCATTATTGGCTCAATAGATAAGCTATTTTTAGGTGGGCTTTGATCTTGATAACAATGTATAAAACTTAAACTGTATTCATGTATCTGTTCCTGCCTAGTATATATTTGTATTCCGTTGTATCAGCAGACATTTTGTAAAGGAAAACAAAACAAAAATTTAAGAAAATGTTCCTGTTCCTGTTCCTGTTATTTTATATCAGGATGATATATATTTTTGTATGAAGGATATATATTCCCACTGTCTATTGTATATTATGTGTTCCATACAACACAAATTCAAAAGGATTGGGGTTCTTGCTAGAAAAAGGTTGCAATTGATTGCAAGTTGCAGATGGTTTGTTTGATTAAAAGTGCAGACTGCACACGAATGAACATTTCAATTAGCAACTGATTTGCAATCAATTGCAACCTTCCAGCAACACCCTTTTAGTCTCTTTTTCTTGAATATGTGATTGAATTATTTTAATCAGTATTCGGCAAAAATATTGTATACATTTAATAATATGATATGATTATTTTATGATTATCATTAATGAGATATGATTATTCTATGGAACAATTTAAACATTTCAGGATTGAATCCTTTTTGACAAATGATTAAAGATGAGAGAGTTTAATCAAATCTTCTTCTTTTAATTTTTCACTGCAAATTTTTGTTTACCTAAAATAGATTTTTAAATGATCTCTGTCAAACTGAAAGGCATTTCTTTGCCATTGTTAAAAAAAGAAAGATATTTTTTTCCTTTTTAATTGTAAAAATGGAACTTAAGTCCTTGTGTAAGGATTATATTTCAATTTATTTATGATGAGGCTGAAATGTTTGTTTCCCTGAAACTTTTAGAAGTTTTTGATAAATGTAGGTTGGTAAAATGTACTTAAAATATATTTTTGTACTAACGTATTCCTTTTGTAGCAGTTGTTTAAACTGCTGGGCTGATATATATATATATTCAGTACTAATAATGATCTTGACCTGCTAAGTTGTGGATGTGTAAAACAGAGAGTAAATGTACACTTCTTAAAATTGCTAATTGTGAATATGCTGTTTTATTTGAAATTGTCAGAGAATAAAGTAAGTGGAGAATGAATAGAGGGGGAGGGAGGAGAAGGAGAGCGAGAGAGACAGACAGACAGAAATGAAGAGAGAGAGAGAGAGAGAGCTAGTAAAAAGGTAAAGGGAGGAGAGAGGGAGCGAGAGAGAGAAAGATAGAGAGGAATAGAGGATGAGAAGGGAACAAAGGGAGAGGGGGAAGGAAATATAGGGGAGGGAAAGAAGAGCTCAACCAAATATTTTCTGAGAAAAATTGCAACAATTACCCGTAATTATGCTTTCTCTTCCGAAAAAAAATATTTGGTTCAGCCGTGAGATGATTCATATTTTAATCTCTATCATGCATATTCCTGATTGGTTGCAGACCTAATTCATCATGAATTTGGAAGAAAACTATGATTTTTTTTATCACTTCAAAATCGTGTCTTTGTAGCATCTTACGACTTTTGGGGGTAATTCTACAATCTCGTGGAAATCCTGTTTTCTCTCTTTATGTTGGGGGGTCAAATCAATTATATGTTTCTATCCGAGTGGTTGGGAGGTCTCTCTGTTACTGTATAACCTGAAATGTTTGGGGTTGTTTATTTTCACAAATTCGTAGTCCTAGCCTCGCAAAAATTTCCAATCGGTTCATTGCACATGCCGTACTGGTCCCAAAATGTGAAAATAATTGCATGTGAAAATATTGGCTGATACAGTAATGCATAGAACCCAACAAAGTGATTGTGAATTCACCTATCGCCTCTTCACCATTAGCAGGAGTGACAAAGGAACTGGACAAAGTGAACAACTTCATCCAAGCCCTGAGAGGGGGAGGGAGAGAAGAGGAGGGAGAGGAAGGGGAGAGCAGAAAAGATGGAGGAATTGGGAGAAGAAGAGAGTGATAGAGGAAGAGAAGGGAGAGGGGGAACGAAATAGGAGGGGAGGGAAAGAGCTCAATCAAATATTTCCCCATGAGAAAATGCATAACAATTACCCATAATTATGCTTCCTCTCCTGAAAACAAAGTATTTGGTGCAGCTGTTATTTCAATTTCAAAGAGCCAAGGCCCAAATTTTTACCTCTTCTATCAGATCTTTCCATGACAAATTTGTATTGTACATGTATATTGACTGTTCTGATTTTGTGTGTCGAAAGAAATTAGAATTCTTTTCATGAATAATAAGGTCTTGGATAAAAGAAAAAATTTATGCTGAGAAACGCGAGATGAACAGGTAGGTTTACTAATACTTTATACAAAAAGGTGGTTCTTGACACCCCGAAAGCTTGCCCAAGGCTTGCCTGACATAGAATGAAGTATCATTTTGATAACCTCTTTTTGATAACCCTTTTGTGTACTCTGTGACCTTATTTACTGCCCTTGAACCAAAAAGGGATATGGAAGTCAGATCACAGAGGACTCAACTGGATTGAGAATCATGTTGAGTCGGCTTGAATCAGGGCTTTAGTCTAATTGAGTCCTATGTGAACTGATGATCTGTCCCTTGATATAGAGGGACACATAACTTGGATCATACAGGACTCAACTGGATTGAGAATCATGTGTTGGCTTGAATTTGGGCTTTAGTCTAATTGAGTCCTATGTGAACTGATGATCTGTTCCTTAATATAGAGGGACACATGACTCAAATCACTAAAGACTCAACTGGATTGACAATTATGTTGAGTCGGCTTGAATCAGGGCTTAATTCCAGTTTAGTCCTATGTGACCTGATTAACTGCCCATAAACAGAGAGGGATACAAAACTCAGATCACAAAGGACTCAACTGGATTGAGAATCATGATGAGTCGGCTTGAATTGGGGCTGTAGTCCAGATGTTATCCGATTGTCTACCCCTGAATATAGAGGGTCATATAACTCAAATCACAAAGGACTCAACTGGATTGAGAATCATGATGAGTCGGCTTGAATTGGGGCTGTAGTCCAGATGTTATCCGATTGTCTACCCCTGAATATAGAGGGTCATATAACTCAAATCACAAAGGACTCAACTGGAACGAGAATCGTGTTGAAAGGATATGAATTGGAGCTTATATCTGATGTGGCTGAAGTTCAGTTGAGTCCTCTGTGAGTCATTATCTGTGATGAGTGTGACAAAAAATGTTGATCATTTGACAAATAATCTTATGAGATAGTGAGCATCGCCTTTTCTCCATATTTTTCTCAATGCAGTCTAACCTCGTTATAACGAGGTCGTTGGAACCAGAGGAATTACCTCTTTATATTGAAACCTTGTTATATCAGGGTCAAAATACAATAAAATACAAAGAGATGAAACCAGGAAAATTACCTTGTTATAACGAGAGCTCGTTATATCAGTGCTCTTTATAACGAGGTTTGACTGTATTCATAAAGATTTGGTCACGCGGGCCAAAGTGAGCGGTAACTCATCACGACTGGTCATCATGTTACAGATCAATGGGCATTGGATATTGTGCTATTGTGCACAAATTATTTTGGGTCACACACATCATACAAAATTCCTCCCAATTGATCTGTGACGTGATGGCCAGCCATGATGAATCACAGATCATTTTGAAGGTACAATGTAACTAGTGACTTTTCATGAATTTTTAAAGAAATATAAAGTAAATGGAACAGTTACTTCCTCTAAATGAGATCATGTTAAAAAAAAAACAAATTTGTTCGGTCACAAAAGTCACGGATAATGGCCCTGTGACCTGATCAACTGTCCTGAACACAGAGGGATGCATAACTCAGATCACAAAGGACTAAACTTGGCTTTATCAAGTACAGAAAAATGCCAACCGTCCCCAAATATAACAATGTAGTGCATGCACCCTATTGGTAAATGCCAGTAACTTAGATTACACATTGTTAAAGGGGAATTACACCCAGACAATAATGTATGGTCAGTAAATGAAGAAAAATCGGATGAACAAACTGTGAAAATTTGAGCAAAGTCGGCTAATCCGTTCAAAAGTTATGAATTTTCAAAGTTATCATTTCCACCTGTGCTGGGCATCCTTGAATTGGCAACNGCTTATTCTATCTTCATTTTCTAACTATCCTTATGTTATTCTTTGTTTATCGCTTATTCTATCTTCATTTTCTCTCTATCCTTATGTTATTCTTTGTTTATCGCTTATTCTATCTTCATTTTCTGTCTATCCTTATGTTATTCTTTGTTTATCTCTCATTCTATCCTCATTTTCTATCTATCCCTATATATTTCCCGGCTTTTCATGTCAATTAATTCATGCAAAATTGGAGGCCCGAGGCCTCCTTCTGTTTACACTGGAAAATTGGAGGCCTGAGGCCGGCCTCAGACTACCTCCAGAGGTGGTCCAAAATTTGGGCCGACCTCAGGCCTCCTTTATGTTTACACCAAGCTTTAGGCCAGCCTTTTCGGCTGGTGTAAATGGGTTCTAAGATGCCAGAAATCTCTCATGAAGATATCCTATAGTTAAAGTTTTTGGGAAATCATATTTTTGAGAAAAAGTAAAATTTCATAACATTGATGTGAATATGATAAATAGTCAGTTGTGCATCTGTGACGTCATCAGTTGCCAATTTGTCTAAATTTTTAAACATTCATAACTTTCTTATTACTTGTTCGATTTTTTTTTCAAACTTTTTTGTTCTCTTAATCTGATTTTTCTGCTCCTGTTGAGGAAATATTATTTTTGGGTAGACTCTCCTTTAAAAAATTGCTAGATGTCAGTTTGTTCCTTATGCTCACAGGTTTACGTTTCGTAAAGCTTTTGGCATGACTCTCAGCACAACTGGGCTGTATTTGATAAAGCCGTGCGTAGATTTATGCAAGATTGTACAAACGACTGGTGATCCTTTCTGTAGTGCAATTCAGCACCAGGAGTTTTCATAGTGTGCGAGAAAGGATCACAAGTAGTTCACGCAGTCATGCATAAATCTACGCACGGCTTTGTGAACCCTCTCAATCCCTTAGTCGCATTTTGGCACCATTGAACACTGTCAACAAGGAAGAATGAATCTGTTTGTTCCACTATATACTGCCCTCTACTGTTGATTTATGTACCATTAAAAAGTTAGAGAGTGCAGATTTCCAATCAATACAAAATAGTATTTTTTCTGACAAATTGGATTGAAAATACAAATATTGTGATTTTCTTAAAAAGTAACCAGGGCCCTATTGCATAAAAAGTTGCATTTAAACGCAAGTCATAAAATTTAACGCAACTCCATTTTAACCAATCAGGAGCGCGTAATTAGGACTTGCGTTTAATTTTCTGAGTTGCGTTTAAACGCAACGTTTTATGCAGTAGGGCCCGGGCCCAGCTGGGTCTGAGAGGGTGAAACACAGCCCAGGTGACCCTCTCCTGTATATTGACGAGTTTGGCACTTGATAAAGGATCACCAGTCGTGTGGAGTGGCGTGCATAGCTTTATGAAACATACCCCTCCTGGGCGGTGTTTCACCAAGTTATGAAAGACTTTAAGAACGACTTTATGCACGACTGGTATCAGTACTTGTGCAGAATGATAGAGAATCGTACGCTTATTACACCCATTAACATACTCGCGTCTTTATTAAAGTTGTGTGTAATGCCCCGGTCACATAGGACCCCGGAAGCAACACGATTCACCCCCGACTCTTTGTTAATTCACAGTTAACTGCCTCAGAACAACGAGTCGGGATGAATCGTGTTGCTTCCGGGGTCCTATGTGACCGGGGCTTAACTTTAAGAACGATTTGGTGAAACACCGCCCAGGTGACCTTTCCTGTATGTGGATGAGTTTGGCACTTGATAAAGGATTACCAGTCCTGCGGAGTGGCATGCATAGCTCTATGAACATAATCCTCCAGGGCGGTGTTTCACCAAGATAAGAAAGAGTGCAGAATGATAGAGAATCGTATGCGTGTTACACTAATTAACATACTCAAGTCTTTCTTAAAGTCGTGTGTAACTTTAAGAAAGATTTCGTGAAACACCGCCCAGGTGACCCTTTCCTATATGTGGGTGAGTTGGCACTTGATAATGGAGTGGGAGTGGCATGCATTGCTCTATGAACATAATCCTCCAGGGCGGTGTTTCACCAAGTTACGAAAGACTTTAAGAACTAGATCTACGCATCGCTTTATGAAACACAACCCAGGGCGGTGTTTCACCAAGTTACGAAAGACTTTAAGAACGACTTTACGCGTGACTGGTACCACTCTTTGTGCTGTATTGCACTCGTCAACGTACTCTAGTCTTTCTTAAAGTCGTGCGTAACTTAAAAAACGATTTGGTGAAACACCGCACAGTTCTATCCTATGTGACCTGATTATCTGCCCCTGGATATAGAGGGATACATAACTCAGATCACAGAGGACGCAACTTGGCTTTACCAAGCACAAAAGGAGCAGAAGATTTAGGTTTGGTAGTTACGTAAGAGAAACCAACCGTCCTGGAATATGCATGAGATGTATCATCTTATGAATTTGAAGCTTTCATCATAAGTGAATGGCCGAGAGTTTGGTCATTATTGTCAAGTTTGCTCTCATTTTTCATCCACTTTTGCATTACTGATACTTCAAATTTGACCTCATGCATATTTGTATTTATTGTATTTATTGTTTGCAAAAAGGGCCTCATGGAAGACCACCAAATTGATGAAATGAGCCACCCTGTATAAATATCAGAAATAAATAAATAAATAAATATTCCAAAATTGTTTACATCTCTGCTTTGTTTTTAGAAATATCACTTGAATTTGTGACATTGACTTTCGAACACTGACATTGAAATTAAAATATTGTTTGATATATTATATAACAATGTAGTGCATGCACCCTATTGGTAAATGCCAGTAACCTCGATTACACATTGTGAACTTTATTCTAAAGTATATTATGCAATTGATGACTTTGGGCCACACATTGGTAACTTTGTATCATGGATTGGTGGTTTCATACTAAAGGCATTTAGCGGGAATGTGGCCAGTAGAATTGTGTTGCTATTGTTTGTTAATGACTCATCTGATTTGGGCAAGGTAGTGAATTGAACTGAATAGGGTTGGTCATTCTTGCACGTAAGGGACAGGGGAGGAGAATAGAAGTTCTCCACTGTAACCACCAGTTCCTCCAAGAAGGCAACACACACACACACACACACACACACACACATATTCCAGCTCTCAAACTCCAGCCATGGGTTTGAGGATACTGCAATAAAAGATCAGAAACCGGAACTGCAGTCTCTCGCGTACTTACTGTTACAAATTCAAAACCAAACAAGAAATGAAGAAAAAAAAAACTGGACTCGGCTTGCTTGTAGTTTACATTAGGAGGCATACTGCATGACGCATCATACCACTCCTATCAGTTTTTATTTTAATACAATTAATAGAGTGCCACAGATTTGTCCTCCCTCTACATAACACGCCTACCATCGTAGACAATAAAAATAGAAGGAAAGTAAAACAACAACAAATACACTGTACACCAGCAAACGCTGATATACACGGTAGCATCGAGCAATGTGTACCCATGGAGGCGCTGAAGGTTTCAATGCATTTACAGCGACGCACAAATTACACGGATTTTAATATCGAGGCGGGGTGGGACTACGTACATTCAGCTGAAAATAAAGGTGCTGTGATTTTGATGATGATGACATGATCTGATAATTTGTCATTTTTCTTGTGTGCATAAACTCAATGAAGAATGACCATTATTTTATGTACATTCTTAATTCTTCTCTACACAACATGACAGGTTACTAGGTTATTGAAAATTCCGCAGGAGATGTTTAAAATTTACTCTCGACACAATAACTGCTACAATCTTTCAATTACATACATGTATATTGCAGGAGGGAAAATTCAAGTTATTTGTAGCTTCCTCATTGTTCTTTCATACACATGATAACTGTCTATTATTTGAATCCTTTGAAATCTTTAGAATTTCTGGTTGGTTCTATGCACCGAAATTCAAATGACAAAAAAATTGAAATTTTCTTAACATCATGATTTGCCCTGATTTCATGCCAATAAGGGAGCCATACTTCATTCCACAAGCACCCACCACTGATCTTCAATATATGCAAGACATTTCCCCTGTAAATATACACAACCACGCATTCTCTGCAGAGTACAACGTTGTATATCATACAAGCAAATTTTCATTCAAAATCTCCCTTGCCTTTCCTTCCATATACCTAAAAAAGTTGAGCTGTATGACATTGCACTTATCACTTTTAAACTAAAATCCCTTACAATATTTACTGAAATCTCTCAACATTTTTCAGAGTACTACAAAAACTATGATAAACCTTCAAATGTTTTGTTCTATATTATAAGGCAGAAAGCCGATATACTTGTGTTCCTTTAGAGTATAACTATCCACATTATTGACACTCAAGCACACTTAGAAGGATAAAATACAAATATTTCACCATTTTACAAAAGGTTAATGTCTTCCAAAAAAAAAAGGTGCCCCGTAACGGGTATGGCACGAGCCAATAAATCTATTTGACAAATCCGCACAAAAAGCTCCCCACAAGGAACTTTAATACAAGGTAAAGATCACATCGCTTCGTAAAATATGACACACGCTATGGCCTCACTTGCACGACTGTAAAAACATAAACATGGCGGTCTCGCTGTGGGCAAGTTCATGATAACGCAACCGAAAACAAAATACCAATAATCAGAGATAGAATCTAAAAAAATGTACAATCCTCATCATCATTATTTAGATGAAATCAATTCCATGATAAATTCATGTTAAAAAATCTACTATAAAAATGCTGTATACATATAGATATGTGCATATGATATCACTTGCACTTTTTGTTATATTAAACTTATAGAATAAGATAGGGGTTTTAAAGTACTATGTCAAATATTACACAAATTTACACAACACAAACTTGGACTATGATATGCTAAGGTATTCTTTTTCTCTCTTCCCATGAGTTAAATCAAGTTATTTTTCATTATTTGTTCATGCAGTACTGATGATTTTAAATTAAATGAATTCCTTTTTCTATCTTTGTTTCTGAAAACACATTTGATTTCTCGCTTTAATAAAGTGTCAGAAGAGTAAAAAAATTGTATGCAATATTAGATCCCATTAAATATGATGTAATGTAAAGGAACAGATTAAGAAGGGTAAAAAAAAAAATGTGATAATAAAAAGCAAATGTAATGCCTAATGAGAATGGGAGGGAAAGGGGTGATAGATTTGGGAAGGGAGAAAGAAAGAGAGAGACGGGGTTGAAAAGAAAGGCCTGATAAAAAAAGAGATATGGTGTGGGGAAAAAAAGAGAGAAAGAAAGACGTGGGTGAGAAAGGAGAAGTGGGAGGGGGTGTCAAAAGATGGGTGTCAAAAGATTGGGATAGAGATAGAGGGAGACAAAAGATTGCTTTTAGATTATCAAAACACCTCTTTAATCTCTTTAGAAATCACTTTATTTGTGAATGAATATATCCAAATTCCAATAACCAATTCCATAATCGATATCTCTAATATTTGATTCCAAAGTTTCCTCAGATGGTAAGGTCTAAGGGGGTGTTGCTCAGAACTTGCAATTGATCGCAAGTTGCAGTTGATCGCAATGCGCCAATCAGAATCATTGTTTCATGCGCGTCTTGTTAAATGCGTATTACAGTTTGGAAAGTTGCAGTTGATTTGCAGTTGATTTTGAACAACACCCCCTATGTCATATTACTGATAGATCTTTTTTTAAGCAAAGGCTAAAATATCTAGATCATACCCACACAAACACATAATTAAAAATATCTTCACTAAGATAATCTGGTCCGTAAATCAAATAATCTTCTGCAAGTCATTCACATACTTTTTCAGATAAGAAAAGGAAAATAAATCAATTCATAGTTTGTGAATATGTGGTGCATTTACAAAGATTTCAAATAAATTGTAAAGCTACATACGACTTGGATGATATTTCAATTAAACATTAAATTTGGTCAAAACATAATGCTTCGGCAGGATTTTCACAAGAAAAACAATAGAAAAGTCAAGATATACTTCATACAATAAAAGTCAAGTGTTCACACAATGATATTTAGAACAATATCTTCAAAGAGAAAGGATTATTACACATCTGAAATGCTCAATCAGGTGATTTATTCCTATACATAATTATATCTTGAGTATTATCACTTGCTAATGGAGCATAACTTGCATGAAGCATGTTGCATTTTCAAGGCGTTGCCATTTGCTGTGTAAATTAAATATGTTTGAAATGAATTAAATCCAGAAAATGTGCTGCTGACGATCACCAACATCTGAATATATTATATTTCCATTCTATTAAAAAAACCACGTCTCTACAGTAGTTACTTTCACTGATTCACTTAAGACTATTAGAGGCAGGTTTTATGTCATTGTGATTATGAAATCTATCTGCTGTTAATGCCAATAGCAGAGATACTAACTGTTCCTGAATATACTGTATAAGCCAATATTTTGGCGTACAGATATTTTCGCAGATTCGGACCAGTTCGACACATTGGCGTGTTGTTATTTTCACGTTTTTGACAGTGTTTGTACACATATGAATGTGCATTATACAGAGTGGAAATTTTCACGAGAACAGAACCGCGAAATTAGCGAAAATAAAACCATCGCGGAAATTTCAGCTTATACAGTACATGATAGAAAATTAAAATGTGAATTACCACCTGTGCCATTTTTTTTTCTCAGAAAGGAAAAAAATATACAGGTATTGTCATTCTTTCCCTCATGAGAAAATATATATTTCAACTCTTTGGTGATTCACATCAGAAATTTTAGTCTCATCCATATTCCAAAATGGCTGGCCCCTCTGCTTTTTACAAGTACAGCAGAAAGCAATATCCGTTAAACCTCACGTTAATGCGGTACAAGGTGATAGATTTCCGAACCCCCAAATGAACAGGGAAAAGAATGTGAATGAAATCGATCTGTAAAACAATATGGTTTTTGCAGAATGTTAAGGACGGGAAAACAATTTTTCAAACTCATGTTTGAACAAGAATGGATTATTTTGATCACTCTTTTACTCTGAATATGATAATAGTGTCCAATCCGAACAATAATATGTCTCATTCTTTACCAGCTTTTAATACCAGCTCTTCTACAAAAACCCTACATGATAATTAGTATTTTATTATATCTTGCTTGTTAACAAAATAGAAAATAAAATAAAATGAAACAGTAAATAACTTGAAATGAACTCTAAATTTGAAGTCCACCCAAATAAAGCTTTACACACACGAACATATATACCTGCCCAAAAGATAGCGATAAAGTCTATAGTCTTGTAGTTATCTATATCTGATGTATATACTCAACAAATAGCTCTGATTAAATTAGGTTTTCTGGCTCTCTCTCTCTTGCTCTTTCTCTCTCTCTCTTAACACACAACAAATCTTTAGAAGCGACCTCCTACATGTAATTCAATGTCTGGCACAACAGGGTTGGCTGTAAGAGTCTCATATTTCTGTACAATAAACTCAAATCATTTCCTATATACATACTAATTTGAACTATCACAGAACTACGTCTACTCTGTCGACATGAAGAGACGTCGAAATGGACGAGCAATAACTGAAATTTTTGGTCAAATATTTTAAATTTCTTTGCAGCTCTCAACCAGCCTAAAATGATACTCCATCCCAAAGACGAATAAAATAAAATGTTTTTGAAAAAGGAGATTTTTCTGAATTTAGAAATAATAGATAACTGATTTGATTAAATATCATGAGCTGCTTTCAAACATATACAAGTGTCAGATGATGACTTCTCTAAGCATTTAAAGAGAAATATAATCAGCTTTCCAATAACTACAAATAAATTGTTTCACATTTTGTACAACAATCCAGAAAATACATCAAACAGATGCAATAACTCAATAGATACTGTGTTGATAACTTTGCTATTCCACGCCACTTAAAGTTGGGGGTTGTACTCTGAAAACGATGTGATATCTTATAGATATGCGATACCAAATTTATGATAATTTTTGTGCAAATGGCTCTTGGCTTATGAGTGCACACTAAAATTTTCGCAGATATCAACCTACTGCATAAAGCCATACATAACATTTTTCATCTTATTTCCGCATAGTTTTCAGAATGCCACCCAAAAATGGCATAGGAATAAATACTCAAGGTGTAAAACCGAAGCAAATCTAATCCCCTCGTAAGGATTTTTTCCAAACCCACATAAACGAAATCTAAAATCAACGTAAAATGAAATCAAATTAAAAAATAATATAATCAAGCAAATGTTAACAGATCAGAGGTGCACATGTGATGCCCAAATTTCATAAATATATAAGAATTCTATTGTGTAATTTTGCCTAGTGACATAAATTCATTGGATCATGAAAATTAGGCGCCTGCGCCATTGTTTGCTTCTTGTTGCTGCATAGCGACATTTGAGCTCCGGCATGCTCCCAGGTTGAAGAATAACACGTAGGAGAGAAGAGAACCAAATATCAGAGTTTTGACAAGTTTTGAAGCTGACATAAAGTTCTGATTTAGATCACAACACCCCCTCCCCTCAATTCATTTCTTTATTCAGATTGCCTTCCGATCCAGATCACGTTGTCCAATTTACCGAAATCTGATTTGGATCGTGGTCTGAATTGGATCATTAACAAAGCGGGATCACATCCTGTATTCAAATCATAACCCAGCCGGCAGAGATGCTAACCGTTCCGGAAGATGCACAAGGTCAAAGTTGAAATGTGAATAACACAAGAGCTGAACAAGCATTAGAGAAACATGACAACACTCCCATACTCTCAGTCGTTGAATAGGCGGGTTCACTAATAGATGCAAATTTCATGCATGCTCGAATACAAAGGCTGTACTTGACAACCCTAAACCTAGCCTGAGGCTTGCCTTACATAACAACAAGTAATGTATGCAAACTGGATTCCAAGTATTCTCATTGTTATCAACCGCTTTAAGAAATACCATGTAACTGCGTTCGTTGGAAAGAATCGCACATAAATTTGAATACATCAGTAAACCGGCCTATTGTGATAAAAAGCCTTGAATTCATACGGAAATACACCTCATATTCCGGAACAGTTGGCATCTCTGAGACAGGATCATAAAATGATTTGGATGATCACATCCCAACTTGGATCATAACTTAATCTTTTTGACACCGTAACTCTAACCAGATCATATTTTGAAGCACATTAATACATGATTCAATTCGCAATTCAATTACCGTATCATGATTTTGTTTGGATCAAACCCAATATAGGATCACAGTCTGATCCAAATCATACCCCAAATCTGATCTTGTTCTGTTTTTGTATTACTTCCTACTCTGATTTATATCCTTAACCAAAAGATACCATGATTCATGTTACATCCGATTTGATTCCAACCTAATCCAGGACAACGTTTCACCAAGATACAAAAGACTTTAAGAACGACTGGTATCAGTTCTTTTACTTAACGACTGAAAATATTTTGAGTATCCAGTACAAGAACTGATACCAGTCATTCCCACAGTCTTTTGTATATCAGTAAAACATCACCCATGGTAATGTTTTACCGAGATACGAAAGACTTTAAGAACGACTGGTATCAGTTCTTTTACTTAACGACTGAAAATATTTTGAGTATCCAGTACAAGAACTGATACCAGTCGTTCCCACAGTCTTTTGTGTATCAGTGAAACGTCACCCACGGTAATGTTTTACCGAGATATGAAAGACTATAAAAACGGCTTTAAAAACAACTGGTATCATTTACTGTGCTGAATACTCATGAGATTATCAATGATTTAGCACAGGAAGCGATACCAGTGGTTCTGAAAGTCATTCTTACAGACTTTCTTAACTTGGTTAAACACTGCGGTGAAGGGTGTTCCATGAAGCTTGTTGCAGCGACAAGCACTCATTCTCAAACAGTTACTATAGCAACAGTCAAAGACAGTGCTACACATACAATCAAGATTTAGAATTTTGATGGAGTTTTGATGATTAGTCGCTGCGACACGCTTCATACAGCATCCTCCAGAGCGGTGTTTCACAAAGATACAAAAAACTTTAAGAATGACGTTAAGAACGACTAACATCGGTTCTTTGCCTGAATATGAGTAATATCTTTGTTCACTAATCACAAGAACTGATATCAGTTTTTCTTAAAGTCTTCCCTATCTTGGTGAAAAACTGCCCAGATTTATACCTTGAATCCTGCCACATATACTGATTTTGATTGTGTCCTCATCTCAAGCCGATTCCAATCAAACCCCATCAGGGGGAACAATTATCCATAAATATTAGAGTGGGTTGAAACAATGTAAAGCCAGATATTTCCATAAAACTAAACTTGACAATAGAGAGCTTAAGGCTATTTCGTCAACACAACAATTTGTAAACACCTTATACAGTACACAAAGTTGAGTAAATGTATTAGCACTATAAACTTGTGAAGACTCCATAACCTTTTCAAGCGTTTTATTTTCGTGCAAATTTCTGGCTCTACAATATTTCTGACAGTAAATCCACAAACACTGTTGGTATCACAGTCTATTCTCTTGCGTAGTTCCTGGTTCTCCATTTCAGACCAACCCAAATTGACACTTCACCCCGACCTGTTACTTGCGAATAAAATATTTTCTGTTCAGCACTATGTTCTTGATGTGCGACGAATCTGAAACAATGTGTGCTCTCGAAACTGGGTTCTCTTCAGATAAGATGCGATCCGTGATGTTCTGAGTGCTCATTATCCTTTTTAAGATTACACAAATGTTCCAAAATGTTTGTCACATATAGTCCACATCACTAGCAATCGTTGCGTCACTTTCAATGCACGAGTGTCACCGCATATCCTGAAGCACAGACAAGATGCTCTACTCATACTTGCAGTCTGCAGAACTATCGGTGGATTCTCTCCTAAGCAAGCATTACCTGACGCCATCCCATACCCAAGTTCGATCAAACTTGAAACATGCTTCAAACATACTACGAGTGGCTCTGCAGAACTATCGGTGTATCCTCTCTCAAGCAAGCATTACCTGACGCCATCCCATACCCAAGTTCGATCAAACTTGAAACATGCTTCAAACATACTATGAGTGGCTCTGCAGAACTATCGGTGTATCCTTACCTGACACCATCCCATAACCAAATACATTCAAATTTGCAACAAGTGTCTCATAGTAGCTTCAAACATGCTCAGAGTTGCCCTGTCAGTTTGGTGACCCTATGAATCTGTCTCTGGATGATGTACTTTGTTGTTAATGCACTCTGTAACGTGTCAACGACTTGAGGGATGAGGGATGTTTCCGGCTTGAAATGTCTAAGAGGGTCGCTGCAAGTAACAGCTCAGGGGTGATGTGAGGGGGTACTCCTTGGCCAAGGGGATGTGGGTTGGATGACGTAGAGTGTGTTAGCTCTCCTGGGCTACGCCTCTCCCTTTGTAATACATGCCGGTAGCTGGAGAATAGAAGAAAAAAGAAAGAAATATAATTATCGTTGAAAAAATTAATTGACAATTAATCATGAAGGGCAATTCCACAAAATTAGGAAGGCTTTTTGTATATCCAACCCTGATTTACTCCATTCAACTTCCTTCATGATCTTGCGACATGATCATTTAACCCAATGACTACTCAGCTCTGTAATTCCAATAGACTTTGTGCATGGACTAACTGGTTCTAGTAGTTTATGGGTTAAGAACATTACACCTATGATGAAAATATATATCAGGAAGGATTCACATGAAGGGAGTTGACCTTTCATAGTTTATGGAATTGCCATCATAGATTACTTAGCATGAACTCCAATGTTTGGTCTAACCTTATACAAATTTGGTTTGATCGAATAGTATCATTTTCTTTACCAAATTGTTAACATTTTAGAATTATTTTGTTTCACATGAAATACTTCATAAACAATTTTTATAGAAGCATTTGGATATTCAAAATTTCAATCCAAAATTCAAAGATAAATGGTGATGTACCTTTTTTCCCCCTATTAATAGCAATTCTTTGGCATTATAACTTTTTAAACAATTATTCTGATTAATGGAGTGTTCCTACTCAATATGAAACCTCAGAGAACGATTAAAATCCCATTAAACTTAAGCCTCAGTCACATAGAAGCTTTAAATCAACAGAATTCTTTGTTGAGGGGCGGCTTACGGAATGAAAGTGTTCATTTGGGTTGTCGGAAAGTGCACCCCTGTTAAGGAACTCCTAGGGCAATCACTTTCCTCCGTGGTATAGAATATTACAGGCAAATGGCCACTTAAGTACTTGTTCCACTGAGGTTTCTAACCACACTATCATACCTGCCAACCTAAAATCAGACTCCTAATTTTTCCAGTCATTTCATGGGTCATAGGGGGATACGAAAATAAAAAAAAATGTGTAAATAATTACAAATAAAACACGGTTATGACATTCCCCCATCTCCTGGGAAGAATTTCTGTTATCCATTGGCATTAAATTTTTGTGGTTCTGACCAAAAGAGTTGTTCAAGATTTGTTTTCCTCCCATGCACAAAGATATACCAGAAAAACTATAAATTCTTGTGCAATTTCTTTCTTCATTGATGCTATCCATTAACAAAAGGGGTCTTCCGAGACAGGGTGCTACAAGAATTTTTTGCACCACTTGCCCGACAGCACAAGTTGCTTCTCAAATTAAAGGCCCAAACACAATTTCTATACACCTTTTGGGCAAGTGACAATCTTATTTACTTGCCTAATGGCTCAGTTTTGTTGCTCTGGGCATTTGGGCAAGTGGGTTTGGAGCGCCCTACAGGTGTATGTGTAATGGCTTTATTCTGAATAACTACGGGTGTCCAAAGATGTTGATACCCCCTAATGATGGGTAAGAGGAGAGGAGTCCAATTTTGGTTGGCAAGTATACATGAAGATCAGAAAATGAATAAAATGTACACTTAGGGGGTGTTGCTCAGAATCAACGGCAAATCAACTGCAACTTTGCAAATTGTAGCGTGCATTTTCATTCTCGCATGGTATGCGCATTCAACAAGACGCGCGTGGGACAATGATTTTGATTGGCACGTTCCAATCAACTGCAACTTGCTATCAATTGCAACTTTTGAGCAACACCCCCTTAGTCATGCAAAGAGACTCGTCAAAAGCATGCTACAAGACGACAATATAAATAAGAATACAGCATCTGTGTAACTTTTCGGGGTAAAGGGTGAGGGGAAAGACAAGTGGATATTGGCAATGTGAAATAAATGCAATTCATTACACAAGAAAGATTCCTGCATAATTTGGTAGAAGAAACACCTCTAATGAACAATAATTATCAATGCTGTACATGTAATTGTTAAAAGCAGAGCATAGCATGGTATGCTAGAATGAATGAAATGATTTACAAGCTTTTACTTGGGAGAGACATTTATTCATTCCTAGGAATAGATTTGGGTAGGTTACCCACAAGGCTATTATTTTTCAAGGTAGCAAATTTGTTCATTACTAAAAATAAGTTTTAGGTGGCTCAATAACTATTTTTTCACTATTCCCAAAAATAGGATGTTAGTAAAATGAATTTGAAAGTTGATGGTATAAAACGTACCCCAAAATATTCAAATAAAAATTGTGGGTGGGGGTGGCGGCTCATTGATGTTGGCGAGCCACTTGGGGGTTATGCATCTATCTAAATATGTATAACATTAAGAGTTATTAATAATATAATCTGTAAACAAGAAGCTTATCTAGGATTCCAATTAAAAAGATTAATATATTGGGATTTCGCTCATCACAAAACAACAATATATACAAGACGTTATCATGCGATATACTTAATCCATACTTCCATGTGGTCAAAATACAATAACATTAACACATTAAGGGTAAATCATATCAATAATTTTTCTCATTTGATGAAAGAAATTAATAAATACATATATGTTGTTGATATATATATGTTGCATTGCAGACAAGAATCGCAGTTGGGTTTGACTGTTTGGTGATAAAATCTATTGCTACGGGAAGGAAGCAAGTTTTTTTTTCAACACAAGAATCACAATATGAATAATGTGGAGTTACGTCATGCAAATAGTGAAAATGAAAAATGGTGTGAGGGGAGGGAGTGGTAAATCAAATATACATTCAAAGAGAGAAGAATAGAATGAAAGAAAGAGGAAATGAATTCTATAATTTTAGAGTGCTGTATAGGAAACCTTTCCCTACCTTCAAGGCTAGAATGAAATAATTAAATAATCAGAATTAAGTAATTAAACTATCTCAACTGTACGTATAAGCACCTTCCCCATATAACAGATTGAATCCTGTACAGATTTATTCCCATATTCAATATCTACATTAATTGAACCTGTATTTAACCTGAAAGTGCTGTAAAAGATCATAAGAATACGTCGGTGAGCAAATATAAATGAATTCTTCGAGATGATCATTTTCACGTGATCCTATAACGCGGTGCTAAATGAATCAAATAAATGAAGATATACTTTACATAATTACTTATTAAAGCCCAAGTACAGTTTTGGTGAAGATTCAGAAATGTGAATTTTTGTGATGTTTATCATGATATATAATTCTTATACACATTTTAAGACCATAGTATATTTTTTATGAACTGATTCTTTTGAAAATTTGAATTTGACCGTTAAGTCATAATTAGCGCCCTCTCTTGGTTATAACAATATTTTGCTTTTTATTGGGCATGTACAAAATTATTTCCGAGATTTGACAATAGAATGATAAAAAGGTATACATAACAATAAAATTCTGAAATTTTTATTCAATTCTGTGCATGAGAAATTGTCCTTTATCGACAAAGAAAAAAATAAATATTTGTCGGGAGACACGACGCTGAAATATTTTGCACATTTTAGGTTATAACTTTTCCAATACTCATTCATTTTTCGCACAATCTTCTGTACAACATGTTCATGATGCTATATTTCATTTTATACAGATTTAAAGACAAAATTTGGCCATACAAATATTCGCTTTTATCAAAACTATACTTGGGCATTAACACTACTTTATGCCCAAAAGTACTATTCTCTATCAATATCAGATTTGAGAGTACCCTCAGTTTATCTAAACAGTATCTAAAGTAATGCCAATTAAAATTGATCTAAAAATTTCTACTTTCCAAATATAAAGTGGTACATCAATAATCAATATGATGTAATGCCGGAATCAATAAGATACAAACAATGATTTTGTTCACTGTAAACTTGAAATTGAGAGCACACGATGTTGAAATCATAAAAAGACTGATGTATTGCCAAAATGCAGCACAAAGATAAACATAAAACAAAAATAACAACACATGTGGAAACATCAAGGGCGTAGTTTTCTACCAGGAGTTACAGGGCGATGGTATTTGATTTTTTAAAATCCAAATTGGTGAGAACTCTAATTTTGCAAATGAAAAAATAAAATACTACGCAGCACAGGAGAGCATGTTTTGTAATGACGTCACACTTGACAATTTTGGCGAACGAAACACAAACGGATGGATAAACATAGGCTGATTAATGTGTGCTAACGTCTTTTATAAGATTTTATTACGGCACGTACATGAAGTCACCAGTAATCCTTCTTAGTATAGGAATATTTGATTATTTGAACTTTTTCTTTAAATAATTCTAATATGCTTTATTTTTTCTATATTTTGAGTGATATTGAATAGCTTGAATAAAAAGGCAAGTCAAATTTTGGGAATTGAGGAGGTGGGGCAGCCCATGAATCTACTACACAGCAGTTGATGACAAATATTTTTGAAATAAATAAATAAAAATTTAAATAAGGAAGAGAGAAAGAAGACAGGGCGGAGGGCCAAACACTATACCACGAACCGGAACGACCAACGACTGCACAAAATCATCACAAGAAACATTTACGAGATAACACTGACAGTTACCCATAATGCCTCGGAGTACAGGCCCAACGACGCAGAAAGGGAGAAGTCCCGTTACTGCGACTCGTGTGTGGATTTAGGGGGCTTGCAGCAGAACAATGCAAGATAAGACTCGGCAAAAAAGAGAGAATGTTTTAAATCTGTACATCTAATAGAGTAAGCTCTGTACTTGTAGTATCACTTTATTTCAATCGTTTACTTTTCAATGTTTTCCATGAATATAACTTTTGTATTAATTTAATTTCATCATTTTCCTGTACAATTGGAGTCCTTTTGTGTATCATGTGCGAAAAATCAATGATTTAACTGATCAAATTTTAATTGCTTTTAGATTATCAACACAAGCTTAATAGTCCCACATGTTCATTAATTCATTGTGCAATTTACCTAATCAATAACAACCCAAATAAATTCATTTGTAATTTGTAGTACTCAATGAATCAAATAGCTAACTGTATTCAACACACCATTTGTAAACTATTTAGTTAGGCCTACGTGCAATGCGGAGTCTGATAAAATCTATCACACCAATACGCTCAAATGATCTTTAACCTTCAATCAATCATCAACATTTTCACATAGATAAACATCGACTTAAAAAAACGTTGGATACCTACATTTGAAATGAGATTAAAATTGTGTCATATTATATTGATGTACAGTATCTACATCAAATTTTTACGCAAAATAGGTTTCTTGCCAATCCTCGCAACGGATTCTCCATGGGTACACATTGCTCTCATATTACAAAAAAAGAAGAAAAAAAGGAAAAAAATTACAACATACGTGCTGGTTACTACCCAAACTGAAATGAAAAATATGTTCTCTTGAACCATGACAAACCCTACAGCCTCTAAATCAAACACAACATTGAAAGTATCATACAAAAACAACAAAAAGTTGAGTTCTTTTCCCTTTATGGTATAGGTATAACCCCGAAAAGTTTGGAAATTCAAGTTTAATGTAAGGCAGCTCTCTCATAATAATATAATGATCATTTTGTAGTCATTATAATGTGTCTTGATTCTTTTTTTTTCATTATCTTAAAATCTGTTCTGTTTTATTCATTTGTGTAATACAAGCAAAAGTATTTTCATGAGGAGAAATTATCACAAGGGTATAGTTGCAATGAAGGATTATGAATATAACATGATACATTTTAATGGTTCTAGCCTACATAATCCATTTCAAAAAGAGAGAGGGGTGGCAGGGTTTTATATATACTAGACCACCCCATCATTTCCGAATGGCTCCATCAAAATAAAAACTGTCAGACATTTATTTCTCTATCATATTTTCTTTTAATTTATTTACTTTCCAATTACTGATTATAATTCATAAGAGTACAGGATTCATAAAATAATATTGGTCCCATTTTTAGTTTGCCGACTGGCATTTCCTTTAATAGATTATGAGAGTGTACTTTGGTAAATGATTGTCCCACCAATGGCATCTTTTTAATCTCCTAAGGCATATACAATCAAACCTTTCTATAAAGACCACCTAAGGGAGACAGAAAAAGTGGTCTGTATGAGCAGGTGGCCTCTATAGACAGATTCATTTACATGTAAATTGCATTCTAGGGAGTCTAGGAAGGTGGTCTTTAAGGACAGGTTGTCTTTCTATACAGGTGGTCGCTAGAGCAGGTTTGACTGTACCATGTTTACTAAATCTTAATCTTTACCAGTTATTTAAAGAATGAGTGATTTTGTTTTAAATCTCATGAATTCTTTGATGATCATCTCTGAACGAGAGACCCCTTACATCAAACCAGGATTACCAAACTTCATCCGAGGACTTCTTTAAAAAAAGAAAAAGACAACAAACACACAACCAGGTATTAAGACAATCGTTGTGCTACATCAGCAATAGGAAATATTCTTATCAACTTTACATGATTTGCTTTTTCTTTTGTTTTTTGTTTCTTTTTTTTTTTACATCTCACATCAATTACATACAATTTCAAGACAACAATTTATTTTGTTTTGCTAAAAAATATTGTAGCAAATATAGGTGCCTAGCGAAAATGTTAAAACGTACAGATTAAAGAAAAAAAGGCCTACTAAAAATCAAATATCTAAAATAATCCACTAAAAAGTGAAAATATGAATGCCTGACTGGAAAGTTCAAACTTTTGCAAAGTTTCTCCCAAGTTTTTTAGCCTAAAACTAGGTCATTACAGAGGGGAATATGTCTCGTCGGCTTTGTAACATTATGAAAAGAGATAAACCTATTTTCTTGGTAATTATCTTAAATCAATAATCATCATATAGATATGAATAATTCATCAAGTTACAAGAAAATGAAGAAGAAGAGGGAGGAAAAAGAAAGGGGGGGAGGGGGGTTACTGATAAATAAATGTGACTATTCGACATAAGCTTGCTTGGGTGCAGATATACATTGATATTTTGAACAATTCTTCATTCTTTCATAAGTCAGTAATCTATTATTTGCTACATACATAAGTGTATTGTATCATGTGCTATCATGTACAATTTTCCAACAAGAATTATTCAAAAGTGCAAAGTTGTAGTATACAAAGCAAAAAAAAATCAGATTTTCCACACATATCGGGCAAATACCTACTCTGTATGTCTATAATCGATCAATTCAAACCTTTGTTAGTAAACATTTAGTAAACAAAAAAGAAGAAAGTATGCACACAGAGTTAGTGATTACATCTCTATAAAAACATACAATAGTTCTCTTTGTGTGATTTCTTATTCATACAAGTATAATGAAGCAATTATTCATAATTTATGTGATAAATGCACATTAGTCTTCATCATATCTACCGAATAACACTCTAAATTCTTAGCATACATCAAACTCCCCCTGTGTTGTACAATGTATAAAGCCCTGCACCATTGAAAACAATATTCCTTCTCTCCTTTTGCTACATTTCTACGAGAAATCGACCACGCATTGAAAAGGATTATATATATATATATTGTGCACAGCACGATTTGCAATCGTCATATTTTCAAAGCAAATAAATTCAGTATCTTGACTACCGGCGTCTTCCTGTCAGCAATTCCATATTTAGTGTTTCCCCTTAATAACAGTAGCACACTCGTAATTTTCCGTTTGCATGTACAAAGGTTAGCATATTTTTTTCTCTCTTTTTTTTTTTTACACACACTAAGCATCTCTAACACAGGACTAAAAAATACAAAAAAAAACATATTTTGTAATAATGTTCGTTTTACATTGCTTAAATATTCACACAAAAAGGACAAAATTATTTCACTCTTTTTTCCTAGCTTTGATAGAAAACGAGAGAGATGCCAAACCTTTTAAAATAAGAAAAAAAGATTCATACTATAGAATATACATATTTTTCCATTCAAACTGCAAGCTAATTCTTCACTCTACAATGTCAAAAAGTAATAATTATCCATAATGAAACTTCTCTTGTAACATCGAAGCAACAATACCAGTCATAATTATTCAAGTCGATAAATAAACCTTATCTCGATATGACTCTATAATCAGGCATATACAAGGAAAAATTTCAATCCTGTGGTTTTCCAAATGAGTTTTCAACTAGCCACCTACGTCATGTTCTGAACATGAATTTCTGCCTATTGCGTATTACCACAATGACCTAACCCCTCTCGTATTACCGCAACTTCTCTTTTATTCCCCAAAACAGGATATAATTCCACTATTACAACACCGTTGGCAGTCTCAAAAGTTCTCAAAAATATATCCCAAGATATAAGCTCACCACAATCTCCATCAGAAAGCATCTGTACGTGTAGAAATATTCCTAAACCGCTATTACATAGAACACTTCAACTAATACTGCACTAAATAAATCTGTTTTTTTTATTTCTTTATACAAAGGCAACAATAGTTCTTATATAGGCTGAGCAAAATAATTTGCTTTCATCATAGTGTCCCATTAATCGTGTGCCTTTCGCCCATCTATTTTAATCTCTCCCTTCCTGGAGAAAATAATCTAACTTTGAAACATGGTCTTAATTCATGGAAATTACTCTCTGGTTTCGAGAAGTAAAAAAATTACATATTAGCATATATTACAGCTGGATATGCAATGTCTGGGTTGTTCACGGTAATAAGGAATAGACAGCATACGCTGTTGCAATCATAATTGTCAAATTTGATTATGATTATGATAACAACAATAATTCAAAGAATAGAAGGGGTAGGGGAGGCATATTTTCATAAAGATTATCCATATTTAAAAAAGACTGAGTGGGCAAAAATAGGAAATATTTAAGGTAAAAATGACTGAATCAAGATGATGTTGTACTACCAATGCGCCTCACTCTTGGTGAAAATAATAATAACAATAATAATTATATAATTTATATAGCATATTCACTATATGGATATACGCTACTGCGCTGTGATGTTAGGGTCTGTGGATATTGTTACAAAAATAATGCATAAAGGTACAAGATATGATTGAAAAGCTTCGAGAAATAAATGAGTTTTCAACAAGTTTTTAAAAACAACTAAGATCTGTAGTTATTTCCTGCTAAGGATTAAGAAAATAAACTCTAGATTATCCCGGATTAGGATTATGATTGGATTAAGATTAGCTACAAGTGATCTGCAAAGCGAATGGCATTGGAGTTAGTGTGAATACATTCACCATGGATTATAGCAAGAATTTAAAGGGTACTATTATGAAAATTCAGGTGATTGCGCATTCCAATTCCCTTTCATTGATCCACATATTTCCTTTTGTTATTTACAGAACCAGCTCTGAAACATGATGTAGCAAGGTGAACAAACTTGACTCTTGTGATGTCACAACAGGATTGACATTTGAAAGAACTTTTTAGGGGCGTTCCCTACTAAGCCAACGTGAAATTGAAAAAAAAATATTATTAAATATATGAAACACATTTGGACTCTCTTTCACTGAAAAGGGTATTGATAATGAATACATCAATACAGATCAACTTGTATTTTCATAATAGTAACCCTTTAAAAGTGTTAGATGAATTAGTAATAGTAAATAAATATATATATAATCCATAATGAAAGTCATTATTTCATGAGTAATATGTGTGATAGATTTTAAAAAAAATAATCATTTGCATCTTTTGCAAACCAATCAAGGGCAGAAAATCCAGAGAAATTTATTTAAAAATATATAAAATGTATCAGGATGGTTACACTTTCGAGTATTGATGCAATTAATTTACCATGGTATAGATTATTTCAAAAACCATAATGAGGCATGTTGATGGAGATATTTTTTTCAAACATTAATATTAAGGTGTTTTAACGAAATGCAGGATTAGTACACAAAGTGGGTTGAATAATGACTTTGGCAAAAGCAGAAATCTTAATCCAGGTACAAATATTTTGCAATACTCATAATAAATTTGGTTTAACTTTTTATCACAACAGAACTACAAATTAATTAAAAAATTTAAATTCAATAATATTTGGGAAATTGAAAAAAAAAATGCATCTGCATTGAATTTGAATAAATTGTCAAAAATTCCAATTAATATAATACTGTATAAGCCAATATTTTGGCGTACAGATAATTTCGCAATTTCTGAACAGTTTGACATATTGGCGTGTTGTTATTTTCACGTTTTTGAAAGTGTTTGTACACAAATGAATGTGCATCATATAGAGTGTGAAAATTTTCGCGAGGCCATAACCGCGAAATGAGCGAAAAGAAAACCACCGCAAAAATTTCAGCTTATACAGTAATATAAATGAGACTACTTGGAGCCATCATAACATCCAAACAATAGGCATAAAATAAGCTGCAGTTTTAAAAATCTTTTAAATTACAATTTTCTTTCAAATTACAATTTCAGTAATGATTACGTCAACATGATATCATCAATATTAGATTACGAGGGAATGAAGTTTGGATGCTTTGATTATTTTGTCTCTTTTTTGTTGGGGGGGGGAATCTTATTTGACTTTTGTTTAGCTGCCAAATAAAAATTCATCAATCTTCAAGGAAGGCCATGGGCGAGTTTGGAATTCATGAGCTGGGAGAAAGCACTTTTGCAAATTGCTACAGTTCAAGAACTGCACCACAAGAATCACGTGTAAAATAATTATGCTCTGATAATAGAGTGGTGGTTATAGGGATGATTTAAAGGGGGTAGTTAGATGATTGGTTAGTGAGGGCCGTTGCTGTTGCGTTGGCCGAGAGGGGGGTGGTGACGCATGATATCGGTAGACGAACCTTGGGTGGCAAACATCTTGGGGCCTTTCCTAAGCATACGCTGCGCCTCGTCAAACGTGATGCGGATATCCTTGGACCACTGCACGTGCTCAGGCTCAGACTGCAGAGAAAAGAGGAAGTATCAAAACATTTTTTTTCAGGAGAGAGAACAATCTTAAGTTTTAAATACTTATCTAAAGCCCTGGTCACATAAGGCCCCGGAAGCAACTCGATTCAACACGACTCTTTCTTCTGAGGTAGTTAACTGTGAATTAACAAAGAGTCGTGTTGATTCGTGTTGCTTCGGATCTCTATGTGACCGGGACCTAAGATGGTTTTACATCGCAAGATACATTTGTTAATTCTGCAAATTGTTTATTACAAACTCAAGCTTATCACCCATCAACACAAGAAAAATGTTTGGTGTTCTCAACTAGCTGACACAATGAAAATGACTCAAGCACAACATTTGTATAAATACAAAATATATATATATTTTTACATCTTTCACATCAAAAAGTCACAGTAAATTCAGAAATATATTCAGTGATATATGATTTGAAAAATAACTTTAGACGGTTGCACATTTCTCTACCTTCAAAGTCTCATTTTCCACCTGAAATTTGTGGGTTTTTTTCCCTGCAACCTGATCCCATTTTTTTAAAACAGCATCTAATGAACAACCTTTTTCTTTCTTTTGCCTTATTGCTCTGATAATCACATCAAGTTGGCGTCTCTTGTGTAAGAAAATAAAGATTCAGAACTAAATAAACAATGAAAAAAAAAACCCGAAATTTCTTTCTCTTCAGAAGATGCAGAATACACATACCTCCGCTCGTAAAATGCATGGTTTGCCAGCCTTCATCTTTAGAGTCATTGTCTTGTAGCCTTTGATCGTTGAATCTTCGACCGTCATAACATCCTCTAAGGCTATCACATTTTGCTAAAAACAGACGAAACGTTAAAATCACATCAATTTCTGATTTCTTCAATCTCAAAATGTCTGTAGAGTTGAGGAAATGCATCGGCCAAGTAGGAAAGAACTACACTTCTCGAATAGGATAACAGAAGAAAAAATGAGAGAGAAAAAGCTTGAGAGAGAGAGAGAGAGAGAGAGAAGGGAAGGACCATTTGGTGTAGAAAATGAGAGACGGAGAGTGAATGGGGGAGAAAGATGGGAAAGGCAAAGAGAGAGTAAGAAAGAGAGAGAGAGAAAGAGAGACAGACAAAAAACATAGAGACATATTACACAAATTATCTTTAGATTCATTGTCTTGTAGCCCTTGATCGTTGAATCCTCCACCGTCATAACATCCTCTAAGGCTATCACGTTTTGCTGAAAACAGACGAAACGGTAAAATCACATAAATTTCAAATCAATCAAACTTATTAAAGGACCAATGAAAAGCTTATAATTATGGATTAATCAGGTTGAAATCTGTAATTTTTACACATAGATTTATTGGCATCAGCCCAAGATTATTACAATGCAATATGGTATGAGACAATGTGATACAACTTCTCAGTTCAGGCTTTTCATGACCTTTCGATGTAAACATATCATGCGTCTCTTTCAACTGAACACATATTAAGTAAATGTAATAGAGTCTGCTTGTATCTGTACATTCAAATGAAAACAACCCTAATAACATATGAAAACAATTTATAACTGTCATCAAAGATGGGGTTGATGAAAATGAATGTTCCTTAGAAATGAGTGAATTCAATCTTTACACAGCAGTCATATTTTATTGGAATAAAAACAAATCCATTCACAAGAGGTTTGGAGCCACCATTGACATGATAAGAACTATGACATGAAAATTTTCCTAAATAAATAGACTTTCTAAGGTGTGAAAACAATAAGATAGTGGATAATGCCATCATTGTATTCCAATAATAACACACATGCCATGCACGCAACCAGGATTTTGATATCCGGGGGACCAGCTCAAATTTGGCGCCCCCTGAGGAGCTTAGCTGAGCTGACAAGCTTTCAAAAAAGCTCTTAACAAATTGAGCGCATCTCTTTCAGCGGATTTGGCGCCCCCTAGCTCTTACCCAGGTGCCCCCTTTGAACCCCCGCCACAGTGCACACATGCATGCATAGATATTTATACCTCCAATGATATGTAACACTGTGAAAGCAAACTTTATGGTACATCAATTTTACCAAATTCTAGATGTTTCTCACCTGACTTGGTCCCCTGTCTCCGTCACCTGACCATTCCAGCCTGTTTGGAAATAGATAGAAGTAGCGCTTCTGCCATGTGTTGAGGAATGGTCCGCCCAATCTGTGAAGGATGCCTTGCATAATGGTGTCCTTGCCCATCGCATAGACTACAGGGGAAAAAATAAGATGAGATTGTGTTTAAGAGGACAGATGAAAGTAGCGCTTCTGCCAAGTGTTCAGAAATGGTTCACCCAATCTGTGAAGGATGTCATGCATTATGCAGTCCTTGCCCATCATCATCATCATCATCATCATCATCATCATCATCATCATCATCATCATCA
>BQKZ01000234.1:123218-140439 GCA_036244855.1 Temnopleurus reevesii | reverse complement strand
TGAGCGATAATCCCCCACGAAGAATTTCACTTAGAGAATAGTTTGGCGTCAAAAACATCGACAAAGAAATTTTACATGAGGAAGAAACTCACACAATAATAGATGGATCTTGATTATATGGCGCAACAAATTCTATGATGTAAATGCTTGACTTGGAGTGCAATTGGCGGCAACTCGGCAGAGTTCTATTCCATCTATTCGATTATTATATCAATCTCCCATCGGATGAAGTACAACCAAGGAGCACGGCCAAAATTGGTGCATGGGCGAATAAGAAAAAATATGGTTACATTTCATAAAGTTTGATAGACTGCTGGAAAGGACAAACCTTCACCTTTTGAGTATACCCTCAAATGTCTAAAAGAAGGATGTCTGAAAGTTCAATCGATTTTGCATCATTATTGGGTATATTGCGAAAACACTGGGGAAATATGTGAATTCTATACAAAATTATAAATACATTTAATAATTGCTACCGGAAATGGCCAAAATATTACCCAACTGGCATTCTTGTACCTTTTTTTTTACAGACATTATTGAGTATTTGCAACCATTGGTGATTTTCTTTTCTCATGTTGATAAGCATGGTAAGCAAAACATTGTCTACTTTCAACCACAGTACAGATCAGCAGTACACTTCAATGGTCGACTGATAAGAACTCCCGGGTGGTGTTTCATCAAGTGTTGTCGCAGAGACAATTAGTCAGTGCTGACAAATTCCTTGATTGTAATTGGATGAAAAGCACTATCGCTGACAGTTGCTATGGGAACTGTCAGAAAATGACTTCTTGTCGCTGCGACAAATCTTGATGAAACACCCCCAAGATCTGAAGAAATTACTTGCTACGCGCTTCCAAAACATTAGCTCTTTCGCGGACCAAGTTGTTATAGTTATGCAAGCCTCTTTTGGAGTACTCTTGACTAATACGATTGAAAGTCAGAAGGAAAAAGGCGTGCAACCATTCGAATATTATGTTTTGGATAAATGGTTAAATAAAAAGGTCGGGATTTTATTCCAAAACATTTAGCACTCTCGTGGACCAATTCAAACTGTAAAACTGCCGCCGTCATTTCCGGGAATGCCATATGACGATTGGTACACCAAAGCAAAAGCGTGTAACCATGCGGTTATCGAGTTTTAGATCAACGGTTGAAAAGTAGTGTTTAGATGTGCATGTGGATTCCAAAACATTTAGCTCTCTCGCGGACCATGTTGTTATAGTTATGCAAGCCTCTTTTGGAGTACTCTTGACTAATACGATTGAAAGCCAGAAGGAAAAAGGCGTGCAACCATTCGAATATTATGTTTTGGATAAATGGTTAAATAAAAAGGTCGGGATTTTATTCCAAAACATTTAGCACTCTCGTGGACCAATTCAAACTGTAAAACTGCCGCCGTCATTTCCGGGAATGCCATATGACGATTGGTACACCAAAGCAAAAGCGTGTAACCATGCGGTTATCGAGTTTTAGATCAACGGTTGAAAAGTAGTGTTTAGATGTGCATGTGGATTCCAAAACATTTAGCTCTCTCGCGGACCATGTTGTTATAGTTATGCAAGCCTCTTTTGGAGTACTCTTGACTAATACGATTGAAAGCCAGAAGGAAAACGCCGTGCAACCATTCGAATATTATGTTTTGGATAAATGGTTAAATAAAAAGGTCGGGATTTTCATGTGGGTTTCAAGACATTTAGCTCTTTCATGGACCAATTCAAACTGTAAAACTGAAACCGTCATTTCCGGGAATGTCATATGACGATTGGTACACCAAAGCAAAAGCCTGTAACCATTTGGCTATCACGTTTTAGATCAACGGTTGAAAAGTAGTGTTTAGATGTGCATGTGGGTTCCAAAGCATTTAGCTCTCTCGCAGACCATGTTGTTATAGTTATGCAAGCCTCTTTTGGAGTACTCTTGACTAATACGATTGAAAGCCAGAAGGAAAACGCCGTGCAACCATTCGAATATTATGTTTTGGATAAATGGTTAAATAAAAAGGTCGGGATTTTCATGTGGGTTTCAAGACATTTAGCTCTTTCATGGACCAATTCAAACTGTAAAACTGAAACCGTCATTTCCGGGAATGTCATATGACGATTGGTACACCAAAGCAAAAGCCTGTAACCATTTGGCTATCACGTTTTAGATCAACGGTTGAAAAGTAGTGTTTAGATGTGCATGTGGGTTCCAAAGCATCGAGCTCTTTCGCGGACCAAGTTGTTATAGTTATGCAAGCCTCTTTTGGAGTACTCTTGACTAAAACGATTGAAAGCCAGAGGTAAAAAGGCGTGCAACCATTCGAATATTATGTTTTGGATAAATGGTTAAATAAAAAGGTCGGGATTTTCATTTTGGTTCCAAAACATTTAGCTCTTTCATGGACCAATTCATACTGTAAAACTGCCACCAACATTTCCGGGAATGTCATATGACGATTGGCACCTCAAAGCAAAAGCATGTAACCATTTGGCTAGCAAGTTTTAGATCAACGGTTGAAAAGTAGTGTTTAGATGCGCATGTGGGTTCCAAAACATTTAGCTCTTTCGCGGACCAAGTTGTTGTAGTTTTGCAAACTTCTTTTGGAGTACTCTTGACTAATACGATTGAAAGCCAGAGGGAAAAAGGCGTGCAACCATTTGAATATTATGTTTTGGATAAATGGTTAAATTAAAAGGTCGGGATTTTCAGGTGGGTTCCAAAACATTTAGCTCTTTCATGGACCAATTCAAACTGTAAAACTGCCACCAACATTTCCGGGAATGTCATATGACGATTGGTACACCAATGTAAAAGCGTGTACCAATTTTGCTATCAAGTTTTAGATCAACGGTTGAAAAGTAGTGTTTAGATGTACATGTGGGTTCCAAAACATTTAGCTCTTTCGTGGACAAACTTGTTATAGTTATGCAAGCCTCTTTTGGAGTACTCTTGACTAATACGATTGAAAGCCAGAAGGAAAAAGCTGTGCAACCATTCGAATATTATGTTTTGGATAAATTGTTAAATAAAAAGGTTGGGATTTTCAGGTGGGTTCCAAAACATATAGCTCTTTCATGGACCAATTCAAACTGTAAAACCGAAACCGTCATTTCCGGGAATGTCATATGACGATTGGTACACCAAAGCAAAAGCATGTAACCATTTGGCTATCGAGTTTTAGATCAACGGTTGAAAAGTAATGTTTATGTGGGTTCCAAAACATTTACTTTAACCATTTTCGCGGCCCAATTCAATTTTTAATACTACTCACTCCTACTTAAAACACAACCTACCAGAACATTGTGCTTCTAAATTTCTGATCAACAAGTCGAGATTGAAAACAGTGTAACCATTTGGCTACCAAAATAGTTCGGTGGTAGAATAAGTAGTCGACATTAATGGGCATTATATGCATGTGTGTTCCGAAACATTTAACTCTTTTGCAGATATGCTTAATCCAGAGTGTTTTATCTGTTTATGGTTATCCGTGAATAAATTGTCACAACCGCATATCACTTCACTTATAGCCAACATACAAACACTGGTGAGATGGAAGGAGAGAGAGAGAGATAGAGAGAGAGAGGGGAGAGAGAGAGAGAGAGAGAGAGAGAGAGAGAGAGAGAGAGAGAAAAGAGGGAGAGAGAGAGAGCGAGAGGAATAGAGAGCAAGGAGGAAGAGAAAGAGAAGGAAAGAGGGGGGGGGCGCGGGTATGGGAGGGGCATTAGGTTCTCACAGCGTGCGTCATGTGGTTATTCACGCTGGGAGAAGAGAAGGAGTAAAACCGCCCTCTAACATCACAAGCCGAAAGACGTGACCGGGGCTCGTATTGGAGCTACAGCGCGGGAACCAGAGACCAGCTGCTTGATTACTGGCACACGCAACAATATCCAAACGCCTACATTAGGGTGCAATGCTGTAGCCGTTGATACAACAGCAGCATTAGTTAGGACCCAAATGTGCACTTTTAGGGTGGAGATAACCAATAACCATTTGCATCAAATCTGAAGGTAGGTATCATATATCTGAAAGCCACCAGATCAGGCACTGCAATCAATAGTTCTAAAGCATTTTTAATATCGTGTGTATGCCTACTTACTCTAGTTTAAAATAGTCATTTTGTTAATGATCTTAAAAATAAATTTCATTCATTCACTTTATAAACTTTTACCTTAATACGCGGTGTTGTGTTGTTGTGTGCTTTGTTGTTTTATTATCCGGCTATACCACATGCTATACCACAGCTACATTATTTGGGGTATCTCTTCATCATGTTCATTCCAGATATACTTCCCGCCGGTACACATTTACATCACCTGGGTTGAGCGCAGCACAATGAGGATACCTTTCTTGGTGAAGGAAAGTAATGCAATGGGTAGGATTTGAACCGCGGCCCATTGGTTAAAAGGCAAGAGTCAGGTCCACAACACCACGGCGCTTCTTTTCTTGACTTGAATATTTCAGAGTTGGAATTCATCAACTGATTTTAGCCTCGACTCTATTTGATATTGAAGTGTTTGACATTAAATGAAGAAGTGCCGTCAGAGTGCCCCACTTGACACATCGTAAGTGGTTGAGATGAAAACTTTTCATTCAGTTATTTACCTGTAACTAACCATAATTCTTGTCCCATTCGCTCCCCCACCCCCTCTTTCTCTCCCTTCATCTTTCTATCTCCTCCCTCCTTCTTCTTTCCCACCGATTTTCTCTCAGCTCTCTGCCATAATTATGTTCACTCTTGTTTACCAGTGTATCTCCTTATAAATTGCATTATGCGTTTACCTGGTATATATGCCGTGATCCCAATTTCCCCGATGGTATTTCTTCTAATAGATATTCGTGAACACACTAATATTTGTATACACATACACAAACAAACACACACACACACACACACACACACACACACACAGACCTGAACAATAGGAAACTGAAATTCTGTGTACAAAATAAACGGAGACCTCCTCATTTTGGCGGCCATTTTTATACTGCATGTCGCCAATTGCAATTAAAGGGGTCCACGACGGTTGTAAATCAAAACTTTCAAAATTCATAACTTTTTAATGGATCATCCGATTTTTCTCAAGTTTGCAAAGTTTGATCATTATTGTATCTTTCTCTATCCACCAATAGAGGGAATTACCCCCCCCCCTTCCTCCCCCTCCTTTAACGTTATCCCAACGGTCTGCATTACTACACCTATTCATTGATGATAAATTACATCCGTTATTACAAATTTCTTCACATTGATGTCTGTATTAATTATGAATTGTCAACCGATCGTGCGCAAGAGTACAATAAAATCTTTCTTGCGTTGCATTGCAATACAGGCCCTTAACAGACAATTCAAACAGCCAGCCCCCCCCCCCCCTGAAATAATGTGAGGGAAAATGGGCAGCAGATTGACATAAATAATTCCTGACATTCTAAAAGTAGACAATAGACAATTACGCCTAATTATTTGTTCGTAATATACGGAAACCTTTGTAAGTGGGAGCGAATGGCTGAAATTTGTTGTCTAGTATTGCTGCCCAATGCCACAAAAATGTTAGGAATTTGCTCGATCAACTGTAACGTTACAACGTTTTTATCCATTTCGTTTCGGAACAAAATAATTTGCTATAGTTCATTCTGAAACAATCAGCTGTTATCATGTGTATGTACGTGTATTCAATTCAATTCAATTCATTTTCCCCTTATACATGCCAAAGTATATTTCCCGAGAAAAAGCATCATGACAACTGTATACACAAAGAAACCTGACATTATTTTACATACATAATGTACACTAAAAAACTAAAAGTGTCTAACTAGTAATCTAACTATGTTTACTATTTTGTTTACAGACTGGTTTAGTGAAGGAGTCAACCCAATTGAAATCAACTATAAAATGTATTGGTTTCCATCCATCAATTTATCTACATTTATCTCTCTGTGTATTCGTTTGGTTGCTTTTGGCCTGCGATTTTCTACGTGCAATTTCTACCGTGCCATGATGCCGTTCCGTGTTTCATGTACCCGGTCGGGCTTATACTAATTACAGAATTAAAGACTGATCTGAACCAAATAAATCTCGCCATAATTAAAATGAGAAAATTAAACGAATAAAAATAAAAGTTTGAAGCAAGTCGGAGGATAAACAAGAAACCTAAGTTATGAACGTTTGAATGACTTTAACAATCATTTGGCAATTTTTGTTCACGCGTTATGACGTGGTTCATGCACTCCTTTACTTTTTATCCGTCATATACTTTTTCAAAACATATCATGATTGTTTTCAGAATTTTAGATCCCTAAACCCAGCACTAATCCTTTATATCGTCCAAATATTTCTTTTGGAAAATCCATTTAGAAGAGGGTATTTAATACATTTGGATTTTAGTAAAAACAATAACTAGAAAAGGTATATAATTGCTAATGAATAGAAAGTGAACATTTTGAAAGTAATCTATAAACGAAACTACTTCCTTTTGTCGTATTTCCACTACAATTCGTCCATGTTTTCACGAAGTGTCGGGAGCCATAGGGTATTGTTACACCAAATGAGTTACAAATCCATTGAAACTTGCCCTTTCAATAGAATTAACATGTTGTTCGATAGGATGTCCGTTGAATCGGCGCTATGTCGGGATTTTTTTGTCTTCATGCAACAGTACCCTTTGGCTCCCGTTATTTCGTGAAAACAATATAGACTAATGTAAAGCATTAAATTTTAAATCTGGATTGTTGTTTCAATTTCAACTTTTCCTCTGCTTTTAAGTTTTGATTCTCTCTAGCTCTTTCTCATCTATCGATAGGCCTACCCCAAAATCTGGGATGCTTGGTGTTGTGAGGGCGATCCATCGCTACATAGAAGGATAGAAGAAAAAAAAATAATCGGAAATTAATTCATCGAATCAATGAAAAGTAAAATCAAATTAATCTAGTTTGAGAATGTAAATCTACATTCAATCCAATGGAAAGGACAGTAAGAATGATACGAAACGTGAAAGAGAAAATAAAGAAAACAAAGAAGGAGAAAAGGAAGAAGATAGAGAAGAAAAGGAAGGTGGAAAAAGGGACAAGTAGAAGGAGGTAAATAAGAAGAATGAAGAGTGGTAGAAGGGAAGGAAGGAGGAGAAGAAACGAAAGATGAAAATAAAGAAGAAGGAATAAATGATGGAGAAGAAAGCAAACAATGATTTAAAGAAGGAAATATAAGGGCCAGTTCAAAAAGTGTTTCTGAGCGACAATCAAAGCTACTTTGTCTTTATCATCTCCGGAAAAAAATAACTAACATCCGTTTTGAAAAAATGTCTTTTCCTAAGTTTTTAGTTAAATAAGTGTACCTCTGGCAACAACAATTAAGGTTCTCTTACAAAAATGGCCATTAACCTTCTGTGTTTGAGCGTAGGCTGGATCCGCCAACGTTTTATATGTTTTATATGGTATATGTATTTTGAATTGTTTCGTATTTTCTGTGTCTTTGTGAGAAAAAAAATCCATAATTTGGACAATAAAGGATTAAATTTAATTGAATTGAATTGAACAAAAAATTACCTCTCTTAGCGACCCACGACTTTTGAAGATTAGCTGGTAGAAGATTAAGATTGGTATTTTGATCATTGAGGATACAGCCATCATCATCCCGATCATATATCCCCACCACGGATAAACATATGTGTCCTCGTATGTTAATGGTTCGTAGGAAACGAGGCTGTATAGAAAGATTGTCTGCGTAAAGAACAAACACAAATAGAACACAGAAACAAACAATTAAGAAAGTGAAAAATACATTAACATATGGTTCGTAAGAAGAAGATTGTCTTCGTATGATTAAGTGCCAATTACCCAAACAAACAAACAAACATAAAACCAAGCGAGCAAGCAAACGAGTTGCATGTTAAAGCAATTCTGTTATGACTATTAGTTAAAAGATTCTCTCGAGATGGCATCCCGGCAAACAATTCATACGATCTTTTTACAGGGTGCCACGTACCGAAGACGCTACAATTCTGACTCTTTAAAGGAATAGATTCATATATTCGGGATGCAGAAAGTGATGTGAAACGATTTGATGTATTCACAAGTTGCTTTACATACCTGTATATACATGTTACTGTGTACGATATTCGGAGAAGATTTTCGCACGTATTCTGGCGTATTTTACTTCAAGCACCCCTATCAGCCATTATTCCTAAAGTGTGCTAAATTATTCGCACGGAGGCCAATCGGCCGAGAATGGGCGGAGCGATCGGTGGCATTGTCTGCTGTGTGTGAGTGCGCATTCATTTTGTACGTGGAGCATATTGTGTTGGAGAGCGCGACGCCGTCGTATTTTTTTGGGATAATTAAGCCATTTCTAGGTCGATTTTATTCAAACATACAGTGGATAATGTCTGAAGCGCCATTTCTCCTAAAACTAACTTATCGGTTTAAATCAGAGTTGTGCAATCTCAGGATACCTTTCGATCGGTGATAATGACCTACGTTGCGTTGGTTGGTTTTATTGCTGGATGGCGCTCTTCAATCTATGGAGATTATTTGCGCCAGCCATTTGGGTATCAAGACTCGGACTTTAATAGCCCGAAAGAAACGTTGCGATGATTAGTTATTTTTAAAAAAAAGCAATCGCCAATTATTTCAGAAATGAGAAACGGAATTTAATATGTGAGATGACCTGATACATATGGTGTCGTAGTTAAAACATAAAACAGCCCGTATAAATAAAACTATACTAATTGCATTTACCAAAATGGCCGCAAGATGGCGTTATTCGTGCCGAGAGGAGACCTACTGGACAAATGACTGGAAAATGGCCTGGAAATACAATAATTTATTAAAACTTACTGCAAATCTACGTGTACTACTAACCCATTGACTACTAGCTCGATCTTATTAGTTTGTACAGAAAGTCTATGGGAATTACAGTATTTAGTAATCAACGGGTTAACTCAACAACATAATTTTATGTAAGGCCCCGGTCACATAGGACTCCGAAAGCAACACGACTCAACACGACTCTTTGTTTAATTCACAGTCAACTGCCTCCGAACAAAAGAGTCGTGTTGAATCGTGTTGCTTCCGGGGCCCTATGTAACCGGGGATTTTTCAGACGTACCGAAGCGAATAAAGGAGTTGCAAACATCCACGTGCCTAGCATGTAGGGTGTAATCCACCTCATCCCCGTCATTGCGGCGACGTTACGCATGAAACGTCTGGCACCTGAAATAGAAGAATACAAATTAAAAAAAAAAAGAAACGATGGTATATTGTTAATAAGATAACCATCTTATTATCATTTTGATTATAATCATAATGATAATATTAAAGATAATTATGTTATTTTCATTACAATTTCCATTCGTCGTATTTTTAAATAATAATAATAATAGTAATATATGATTTATATGGCGCCAGATCCACTTTTCACGAAAATGCTCAAGGCGCAACTGGAAAATGTGTAGAGTAAGATAGAAGTTCAAGAAAATAACACAGGGACGAAATTAATTATATGCGATGTTGAAAAGGTAGGTTTTTAAATTCTGTTTGAATATTTCAGCGGAGCTACTGTCTTTGATGGCTTGTGGGAGGGAATGCCAAGTATTATTATTATATATATATTTGTTTCTACTAATAAGCAGATTAACTGAAATCTTGCCATGGAAGATAAGAAATAAGAAATAATGAGAACACTACGTTCTGAGAGCGTGTATCTGAAAATTATAGAATAATATACTGATAAATATCATTTACACAAATCACGTGTATTAGAAATCATTATTGGTGAATCACAAACTCTAGATGGCGCTCTTTCAAAGAGGACAGAGATAATAGAGAGGGAGAGTTGTGTCTCTGGTTGTGACACGCGCACATACGCGGGGTGGGCGCGTANTGAGAACAAATTCAATCACTACTTACGAGCTTTTTAGATCATCTGATCAGCTCTACTTTCGGGCCAATTGTCAGGACACAAAATCGGCCGGGGAACTATTTGAAGGCCCATGAAGTGATTGACCAATCAGAACGCACTTCCGCTGTCGCAACTCTCCCTCTCTATTATCTCTGAAAGAGGACGTAATCAAGTTCAAAGAAGTGTACTCAAATTAAAGCCATCTAGTCCCGTCAAACTTTGACCTGATATGATATTCCATCAAATTGAGGGACATGATCGACCTTAATTTTGTAACAAAATGGCGGGAAAAATGGTGGACATGATTCGTTATTCGTATAACTATGAACTATGCTATATCTCTCAAGAGCGTTAGTTCATCTAGATATTTGGATAGGACATGAATGATAAAGATGCTTAGATCCAATTCAGTAATTTTTTCTTTGCTTATAATTTAGGATGTTTGTGGTAATTAAAATCATCGGCCCTTCACAGCTTACCATACACGTATGCGATGACACACGACTCGATGGCGATCCATAGAAGTACGAAACCACTACAAGAATAGTAGTCAAATAATTGAAAAATGTACATCCCTCCCTATGATAAAAAAATAGGACAAAATAAAACATTAAAATAATCAATCGTTTCAGAATATATTAATTTTCTTCCCGCTGAATAAAACGGAGAAAAGACAAAGATCATTAAAGTAAATCTCACTTGACCGTTATAGGTGCTAGATATGGTCTATGGACATTAGGAGAATGACTTTGTGAATTAACCAAGTGAAAGTTCAACTGAAGCATTTGTGAACGGGCGAAAAATGTTTCTTGCACATTCTTGTTTATAAACTTGTCCTTTGAATGGGCGCAATGGGATGCTATTGAAATATAGATATCTATGAATATTCAATAAAGGGTACTACTGTCAGGAAATGAACAATTTAGCTATGCGGATGGATACTCCCGCGCTTAAATATCACCCGAATACAGCTTTTAAAGCGGGAATTTTAAATACTTTCCAGTGCGCATTTCAGCAGACACGTCACTTCGCAGTCATGTATCGTAGCGTTAGAGTGAAACGTGCAACCTACAGCCATGGGTTGAGCTAAATATTTTCTGTAGTGTTTTTTTGCCTCCTGGTTTTAGCAGTTTTCTTATTTTAGACAAGAATAATTGTAAGTCTTACTAATGTGTATTTTGTCGTACCTTACATAAAGAAAGCAAGAAATGTGTTACAATCTAGTTTTGATTGCATAGCGACAAGAAGTCAAGTGAAGATAACCGCATCAAATAGGAGAATAGTTGAATCTTTGAATTGACAAGTATTGAGTTAGTATTAATGAATATGAATTAAATGTTTCTATTCTGTATGATAATCAAGTAAGGAAAATCTTGGTAAATTCCATGAATTTCAGCTGAGAATGTTTAATCTGAAGAGTTGATATTCAAAATGTCGGTTGCTTTGGGGGCCAAGATGGCGGCGCCCATGTTTTAAAGATAGCGGCGCCCATGTCAAAGTTTTAGAATGAATAATTTCGTTTTGTTACCTGATCATTGATATGTGTATTTATATTGTTGGTACCTTATTCAAAGCCTCATTTGGAAGCAGCATGAATGATGTGTACTTAGGTAAATCATTGATCATAATTTTTATATAATTAGACATGCCTGTCGTAGAACAATTATATATTGGATTATGACTTTATGTAAAACGAGGATATGAAAAGGGGTAATTGAATCATAGCTTAAGCAGGAGTAAAACACTAAAGAAAGGATTTGATATTGTGACTGAATCGTGATTTACAAGTTACAAGTATTTAAGAATGAATTTGTTTATCTTTTAGCGTTCAAGCTTAATGTTTATCGTGCTAGTTAATATTTGTTTGATTGTGAAGCGCATACAGAATTTCCCTAATTAATATGCGCTATAACAATTTATATTATTAGTATCATTATTATCTGGAAATTATTTATGCACAGTTTTAACACTATAAAAAAACAAAGTCTGTTTGGTACAATGCCTTTAAACGTGTACCATTTTTATAGATTACGTTAAGGTATTTGTCATTGGGCAAATATCGGGATAAAGAGCGGTTAGGGAGAACTACTTACGTGCGTTGCCATGGGAATCGCCATGACATAATAAACTGCGCAGACAACTGCGCAGAAGATCTCTCTTCTGTACCCTCGTAAGAGCGTCTTAGGATATAAGTCCACCACTGTTGTTATGAATCCTTCGACACAAACAAACTGTTTAGAAACCAAATGTAAAATCAAATGAATATAAATATGAATATATAGATCTATACTTAAGACGCATGCATTAATTCACTTGCTCATTATACAGAGAGGTGGCGCCTCTGCAGTTTGGAGCCACTTTCATATTGCACGAGAGTCACAAGGTTCAACAGCGAATAGATTGGAATGTCTGTTTAATGAAATTCGATTGTACCAATGAATGGTTACCCTTTCTCGCACTCAATGATAACCTCTGGCTTTGAATTACACTGAAGAATGGATCAACACTCGATCGTACAGCCGCGCATGAAACCCAACTCAGGGCGGGGTTTCTGAATACGTTATTGCGTGTGAATCAGTCAGCATAAGGCTGTTACCAGTTGTTCATAAAAAAAAAAATCTCAAAGTCGTTCGTTACCTGGCGAAACACTGCCCAGGTCTAATAACTTAAAAATCGATTTAGAAGAAGTATCCTAAAAATACTAAAACAACATTTAATTTGTAGTTTGGGGTCATCTCCGAAGCGTTTTGAGTGTTTTCCGTTTTTTCCCGTTTCCCACGATATCAATGTTCTGACAGTAATTATGTTAGAAAACAATAACAAAAGCCCGGGACCCGTTTGCAAAATAAGCTTGTGTTTGCTTTTCCAATTCAACCATGTTTGGTTGAATTTTGACGGCACATAAATCATTCAAAACCATATTGAGTATGAATGTGTGATCATGTTGTAATTGCTATTTATTTTATACATGATTATTGTTATCTTCATTTATATTATATTCAGTAATACTATCATTATGCGACTAAATGATATATTCTGGATCAAATATACGATCATTTTGTTTAGGTTCGTTATTTTAAATCACAAGAAAAAGTATATTCGGTCCACAGAGAATACTGCTTCGTAAAATCTCCACGACCGTGAAGAAACTTAGTCATTGAACAATTCAAATGAAATATGTAGCTTCTATGATCCTGATGATTCATTCTCTTAAAGCCCATATACACGTTTGGTAAAGATTAAGAAATGTGAATCAGTTTATGAACTGAATTCTGTTTCAAAATTCGAATTTGACCGTTACATCGCTTTTAACACCCTCTCTTGATAATTAAAATAATTTGTTTGTTATCGGACATAAGCAAGGTTATTTCTGAGATTTGACAAAGGAATGATAAAAAGGTATACACGAAAACGAAATTCTGACATTTTCATCCGATTCTGTGCACGAGAAGGTGTCCTTAATCGAGAAAGAAAATAGTGAATAATTCTCGGGGTACACGAGTCAGATATTTGTTTTTACATTTTAGGTTATAACTTTTACAAATCTGATTTATTTTTTGTTGGACAATTTTTTGTGCAATAATTATATTCATTATACTAAATTTCATTTGATTTAGATTTGAATACGAAATCTTGCGACTAAATAATATTCGCTTTTACCAAAATTTTACTTGGGCTGTAATACAGCACTACCACCAGCCACTTCACCATCAGCAAATATATTTTGAATGACTAATCAATATTGAATTTCCGTCGGTTGCACGTAAACCATTTTTCCAATAGGGAAAACGAATATAATTTGGAATGTGTTTTTGGAAAAAAAAGTATATAGTGGTACATTTTATAATGCTCCTGAAGGCGTCGAAATGTAGTGGTTTTGACACTCTCTATTTAACACGGGGTCGTGTGTTCGAATCTCACCCATGGCGTCAATTTCCTTTATCAAGAAATGTATCCACATTATGCTGCACTCAACCCAGATGAGGTAAATGGGTACCGGTAGGAAAAATTCCTTGAATGCAGTGAGCACCGAATGGTAGCCATGCTATAGCCGGTTAATGCACAGATCGTTTAGAAACACTTCGAGACAAATTATATATAAATGTTGTGTATTATTATTGTTATTATTATTATTAGTATTATTATTATTATTATTATTATTATTATTATTATTATTATTATTATTATTATTATTGTTGTTGTTGTTATTATTCACAGCTGCATTACTCACCTGACTATCTATCCCGAGGAAAAGTAGAGTGAGGAAGAAGAGGATAGCCCAGAGTGTGGAGAGAGGTGTCTGGGTGATGGCCTCGGGGTAAGCGATGAATCCTATAGACCTGGCCCTGAAAGTAGACCAGGGTTTTGTTTCATACATTTGTGCGTATATCTACGTACTCCTGTACTATCGACTGGTTATCCTTTCTCACACTTAATGAATCTCGCTGAAGAAATGATCACAAGTTATTCGTACAGTCTTGCGTAGATCTACGCAAAGCTTTATGCAATATAACACAGGGTCTTGTATCATAACGATTTCCATTTAATCATACGATTAATATCATTCACAAGTCTATTGGAAATCATGTGATTGAGTTTTCGATTGATTGCAAATATATCGCCCGTGTTTTCACGAAAAGATGGGAGATAGAGGGTATTTTTACACAAAATGAGTTACAAATCCAATAAAACGTGTCCTTCTATAGAATTAACACATTGTTCGATAGGGTGTCCTTTCAATTGGCGATAAGTCGGGATTGCTTTGTCTTCATGCAACAATACCCTTTGGCTCCCGTCACGTCGTGAAAACTCGGACGATATTATATATTTAATGTTCCGGGCCTCAGGTTGCAAACCATCACTACAATTCCACAATTGAGCCTGTTGTTTCTATTGATAGAATTGTGGAAACATTCCCTTCATACTCCATTGAGCAGTAATTGCATTCCATCTTTATTGTTCACCAAGTTAACCTCTCTTAATAATGGGCAGTTGTAAATATTTCTCAATTAACATAAGACATAATGAAGAATGATTCAAAGTATGTTCATGTCAGGTGTAATTACATCTTAATATCTTTTGTAAATCAAATAAGTTCCTCTCCAAGGGATTTCCACAAATGCCCCCTAAAAATTCTTTTCATATGCATAGTACTGTATATGACCTCATATACAGTTCTTTGCATATGAAGAGAATTTTTAGGGGCGTTCCCAAAATGTCTCTTTAAAATATAAAGAAAAATTATTATAAAATATATGGGAAACATTTGGGAGCTCTCTCACTCACAAAGGTGATGGTAAGGGCATCATAGATCATCACAAGTCAACATATATTGTCATAAAAGTGGACCTTTAATGATATTAAGCTTAAAGAAAAGAATGGTTGATAAAAATCGGACACCATTTCAAATATTTAAAAATTCAAAAACCTTTTATAACTTGTCCGATTTTCTTGAAACTCTTTTTTTTCTAATTTGCTCACCAATTTTTCCTACTCCTATTAAAAATTAGAATTGAGGTGAACTATTCTTTTCGAAATTAGGACCTGGTTTTGGAGTTTGTAAATTTTGAGGCAGAGTTTGTGACCTAAAGGACTGAAGGATTGTGAACCTGATTGTGAATTTTGTTTTCTTAGTCCACTCGCTAAATTTCCGATGTCACGAAATGCGTCCTGGGTCATGAACTTCGCGTCCCTGGGTAAGAACTTTGCATTCGACATTCCTATTTCCAATGCATCATATATCCAAAACCTTCTTCCTTCTGTTTTGACATATACCACTCATATACACCATTTTCCCTTTGACAACTAACTTTCATTTATTACACGTTATCGTATAACATGACATATACTAGCGCCACGACCGGTACCGATTCATTGTTTGATACCGGTTATTCTTAAACTCGTTCACATAGAAGCCCCGACTGAACACGATTCAATAGGAGTCTTTGCTCGGAGGCAGTTAAGCCCCAGCAGTCACATAGAAGCCCGGAAGCAACACGAATGCACACGACTCTTTGTTAAGTTCACAGTTAACTGCCTCGTGTTGCTTTCAGGCTTCTGTGTGACTGGGACACAGCTCTGCTTTTACATTTAAATTAGAGGTATTTCTTAAACAATGCAAATTTATTCCTACGTCTAACAATAAGGATGCTTGTGACAGCCCAAAAGAATTATTGTCCGAGGTTTTTCCGACATAGCAACAACTAATGCATACAAACTGGATTCCCAAGTACCGTAGTCGAATAGGTCAGTTTGCTAATAGATTCCACTTTCTGAACATTTCTTGCCAACGAACGTAGATATGTAAAATTCTTTATACCGGCTACAACTATTGAAATTCAATCATTGGAATCAGGTTTACGTGCGGCATTATTTGTTGCTTTTTCGGACAAATGTTGGGCAAGATCTGGATTTGTCAAGAACAAGATTTGCGTATCGAAAATTCATAAGATTTGCCTCTTTTGGTAAACCAGTCCCCTTCTATTGATAGGTTTGAACTATAAGACTTACTACGTGTGTTATCGTATGTGTATTATCATATGTATACGTGCATAAATGTGAATCATATATTCCATTTGTAATTTCCAATGCGTTTTTTCTTTACGGACGGGATAAATTTGATAAAGAATAAGGCATAGCTTATACATTATTTGAAAACATCGTACCAAGGAGTGAAAGTATACGATAGAGAAATAGAACTATATGAATCAAACGTAAAAAAAGTATGTTTCATTTATGTGTACTGTTAACCAATAGGCGGGTTTACTTATATATTCAAATTTATGTGCGTTTAACGTAGTTACGTGGTATTTCATAGACCGGTTGATAACAACAAGGCTACAATAATTGGAATCCAGTTTGCATACATTACTTGTTGCTATGTCGGGCAAGCCTCGGGCAAGCTTTCTGGTTGTCAAGGACAACCTTTGTGTTAGAGGTATATGCATAACATTTGCAACTATTAGTAAACCCGCCTATTCGAATTATTAAATTTTGTGTGTATGTAACTGCCAATGAGATATGCAATTCGGCAATTTGGCCAGGAAAGAATGTTATTTTGTAAATTGTTTAAATAAATAGACATATTATCGAACGAGATGAAATTAATCGCATTTACGTAGTTATACTCACATTCGATTAGGTGAAGATTGTCAACAAATGCGGCATGCAGGCTTACAAAGTGAGTGTGTGGCGTTCCTGCTCTACTGTAGCATAACTACTAAAGCGTCACAGATAGCCCACAAACCCGTGTGAGCATAACTACTAAAGCGTCACAGATAGCCCACAAACCCATGTGAGCATAACTACTAAAGCGTCACAGATAGCCCACAAACCCATGTGAGCATAACT
>BQKZ01000234.1:95484-111736 GCA_036244855.1 Temnopleurus reevesii | reverse complement strand
TAATAATAATAATAATAATGAACGGCTTTTATATAGCGCTTATCAACTCTTTATGAAGAAATTTCTAAGCGCTCTACAATTGCAACATTATTACCCTGGCTTTATCCCGGCAGCCACTTCATTAGCGCACTTGGCGTTTCAAGGATTAAATATTACTACCAGGTACCCATTCACCTCACCTGGGTTGAGTGCAGCACAATGTGGATGAATTTCTTGCTGAAGGAAATTATGATCTCAATCCCTTTCCCTTTTATGTTGCAGGCCCAGAACTTCACTTTCTGCAAACAATTCATGTCATCTAGTACTATATTTAATTTGTACTTTTTAACTGAGGACCCAGGGAAGCCTCAAAATACCCACAAAATAGGATTTATAATCAAAGTTTGATACATTTTACATTGCATGACGTACAATTGAAGTACAGTGCGCCTACAAAGGTAGTATTTTACACGTTGGCTTGCTTGAAGCCATATATTCCACTCGCCTCGTTTAAATGAATCATTTACTATTCAGATAACATAAAGGATCTGCCAGTTGAGATTTTTCATCAAAATAAAAAAACAGCGATACACACCTGCCTTGAATTATTTCCTCGTTGTCGAATAATTGCGGGGGGGGGGGGCATTATTTTCTTTATAGTGTTGGTCGGTGGAAATTGAAAAGGGCAAGTCGATCCCATTAGTTTGTTCAAGTCAATTCAAATTTTATTTTCATCTCCATATGAATGATACATGTATATACAAAACAATATAAAACGATACAATGCTATTTTTCAACAAATCAAGGAAATTTACCAAAAAAACTCAAAACATAAATAATAATTTGTACATAGAAGATTTGATGACATAATTTTGAATATTTTTGTAATAAAATTAAAATATTGCATTCAATGGAAATTATGACAACATCACGACCCCAATCACCTAATATCATATGCAAGTTTAAATCTATCAACGGTATCTTCATTAAAAGTAATAAAATATAGGCCAAATTTACGTCACTTATTAAAATTTATGTCAACATACATTATCTCATTTCATCAAAATATATGTCATGGTTATTACGCGCCTGTACACGCTTGTAATTGTTTTTACTGCTTCGAATATCATTCAACCAAATTTAATACGTTCCGGGTCCTTTTTTGGGAGGTGTTTGCTTGTATTTTCATTTTGAGAGAGGGTCGCTTGGATAATGCTCTTTAATCTGGTTGTATCTCTTCATACTTAATGCCATAATACTCCAGTAACCGGAATATGAAAAGAGAACAGAAGAATATATTAACATGATTAATACTACTTTTAATCAATAATGTTATCCGATGTCATGTTTAGAAGTAACGCTAAGAGAGAATCTCTATTTTTTTTCAAGCTCAATTTATTTTTTTCTCAAACAAAATTTCTTTTGATGAATGTCGGTTTTATCCGGTGTGCACACTGTTTATTTTTTTTTTCGCTGCAATCTTCACATCAAATAAGCATCAAAAGAAACCATTCGGCAGAATCGATATAAGGACAAATGCATTATATCCCTTGCATAAAATACCAGGAATGATAACAATGATTTATCTTCAGACAAACATTATTACTCGGCTTCCGCGTTGCAACGCAACCCCTCTATTATTGGCGTTAAATTCACGAAAGACCGAAGCCGTCATTAACGGATTTATTGAACAATTGTTATTCTGTATTAAGAAATTACGTTTGAAGGCCACTTGGACATTATTGTATTCCATAGCACATTAACTCCCACTATGGCTGCTCATTGATCTAATTATAGACCTACCACTATGCTATGATCTAAAGCCCTGGTCACATAGGACTCCGGAAGCAGCACGATTCACCCCGACTCTTTATTAATTCACAGCTAACTGCCTCAGAACAACGGGTCGGGGTGAATCGTGATGCTTCCGGGGTCCTATGTGACCAGGTCTTAACTATAAACCTACCACTTAAACGTCCTAGATTTTGCTTTGTAAACCGACAGTCGAGTATTGTCTCCCAAAACCCTGGGACCAAAGTCTATTCACGAATGGAAATTGTCATTCGGTGGTGGCAATTTCAGTACAGTGCAAAGTGATGATAACATAAAAACGCGTATGATTAAGGTATTCAATTTACTTTTTTTTTTGAAAATGCTGACAACATTAGATTTGAACAAAGAGCGTTTGCCATAAAAGCAGTATTTCTTAAACATCAATACGTGTTCATCTCGTTTGTATTCGTTTAAAATGGAACCAACCCCGGAATTATCGTGAAATATGTGAAATATATTTTTCTTCACATTTTAAGTTTATATCTCGACCAAGGACGTTCTACTCGGGGATAACAAAATACTTTCTTGTACAAAAAAAAAAACACAAAAACTAATTTTGTACATAGAATTTTGAAATGGATTAATGTAAAATTTAGATTAAAGGTGCAACATCGTTCTTCTCAAAATACATGTAATATCAATACAGAAATGCGATACCCCCAACTGAATATTGGTGTTTTGTTGACTTTTTCGGTAAAAAAATGAAGAAAATGTGAAATTTGGTATACAGTGTGAATGAGGAGTTGCCTGGCATGACGTCACAGAATCCGTCGAACTTCCCGATCGCACGAATCCCCGTGAGCAGTAGGGATCGTCAAAACTCTATGACTCTGAAAATTCATAACTTCTGAGTGGGCAGTGGGTTGTTCGATTTTACTCAAATTTTTGCAGTTTGTTCATCTGATTTTCCTTCATTCAGTGAGAGCACGTTAATTTCAGGGGGAGGGGGTGGTTCCCTTTAACTAGATGGGTTCACTTTTTGAGGCAAAACCTTTTAGAAAGTACGACAATCCGATGGCAGCTTGTACATACATTAAAGGCGAGCTGATCAATTTGCCAAGGCGTTTCGTTTTGGTTGAAAAGGCGAGAAGACAACTTTTACAAACTGACCTTGGCGTCTTGTTTCAAGAAGAGAATGCGAAACTTTTACTTACTCGCCTTAGCGCCTCGTCTTAGACGAGAAAGTGATAAGGCGATTTAAAAAAGAAACTCGCCTTGTTTGAGTCGAAAAGCGAGAAGGTTTTCGCACTGCATGTATACGAGTATGAAGTTTCTGATACCACAAGGTTTCGGCTCTCGGTGTGAACCTAACTGCTGTTATAATGATGGCAATGGTTAGTCAAATTGACCAGCAGATTATACCAAGAAACAAAAGTAGAAACTTCATTTATTAATCTTCAGAAGTTATGTGTGATGCCGCACAGGTGAAACCATCAGAAACATGACATATATGCATCCTAAACAAAATATTTACTCAGATGGGAAAACAAAGAAATATCTCTGGTACTTAACACCGTAACACGAATGAGTTTTGAATGTTTAATTGTGATGCTGATTGAATCGTACAAAATTTTCGCTGACCAAGTCATGCAAGTATTATTTTCACAGTATTTGGGTGCAAGCGAACGTATCCCCAAACTAAACATTAAAATGATAATTTCTCAATTGGCCGCGAATATCAGTAGGTTTACTTGACATAATGACATTTGCAAAAAGCAATATGCAGCATATGGAAACATGTGGAAATGAATAAAATAAAGCCAAAAATAAATTGGTATTTTCTAGCTAGATTATTTTCTAGCTATATATTCAAGAGATCTCATTGAGATGAACATAAATGCGGCAATAATTTCCTGGTCGCGATAAAAAGTAACTGCACATCTACCGTATAAGTTTTGAAATCCCTGCAATATACAGCGCATAATAATTTTGAAAAGTTGTTTGATGTCTTATCCCATTTTCCTGACATTAGGCGGCATCAGATATAGAGATCTAATGATTTGCGAAGCCCAGCAATTATATTATTCATCTTTTCAATTACACCAGCTGATTTCCATTTTTGTGCTTCGTTAGGACTCCTGTTGCTTAAACCCCCTTGATTATACAAAAGCCCCAATTCAACATCGTTCCCACTTCAGTTGTGTCCTCTGAGATCTGATTACAGCGCGTCCCTCTTTGTTCAGGGGAGGTTGATCAGTAAGCACCTGAAAAAGCGTCGTGCTCAATCGTGATATATCAGGGTTTTCGTGACCGGGGCTTCAGTTCAATTCAATTCGGTTTTATTGATTAAATACTCATAAAAAAGTCCGTAGACTAAAATGTGAGTTTACAATACATTATAAAAATACATAAAATACAGAATACAAGAGACATATCATTTACATTTCAAAATTAAAGTCATCGAATTAATTATTTAATTTTTAAATGTCATTACACGTAAGGTAAGTTCCATTACAGTGAAAACTCAGTATAACGAGGTGCTCGGAACCATCAAAAATACCTTGGTATATAGCATTACTATCTTTTTAGCAGGGTTAAAATACAATAAATTATAAAGAACTAGGACCATATTTTTCTCCTCATCATATCAGATATTTCGTTATCATATGAGATCTCTTTATACTGAGTTTCCACTGTATAACATATGAGTCGCATGTAAACCTATTAGGACGTTAAGCATGCGATATTTCACAGCAACGTTGAAGCATGAAATGAGTTTTGTTATATTCTTTCCCGATAATCGCCTTAAAAAGTAATATTGTCATAATCTAAAATACAGCTGTGCTGATATAGTATGGGTTGATTTGTTTGGAATATATCGATAAAAGGTAACATCCATATTTACTTCCTAAAATAATAATATTAGTATCACATATTTATTTGAATTTTAATGGTCATTTTGTATTTTTACAGACATTTTTATTGAAATAACCACTGCCACAGTTCTTCTTTTAATACAAAAATTGCATAACGAATACATCACAAACTGACATAGTAAAATGACAAACATAAATCACATCCAAGCTTATTTAAAGTTGGAAGGAAATATCAATATTTGTGTTTGTGTCACTAGATTTGAAGCTGGATTAAAAACAAATCGTGTGATATATGCTCAATATTAGATCATGAAAGGCCGTATCTCACCAACGGAGACGTCGCCGCGACGTCTCCAACTTATCAGTCGCGGCAGTCGCGGAGACGTCTCCAACAAAAAAAATGGCTTGCGTTCTCACCAAGGAGACGTCTCTGCGACTTCTCCAGACAAGGTGACAAGCACTTTGTTCGGCAGTCGCGGGGATGTTGCTGCACCTGACTTGGACCAGGAGGGATGTCAGCACGCGTTCAGTCACGTGGTTTCTAAAGTGGGTCAAACAGCGTCAAGTAGAGTCGCGGAGACGTCTCCGCGACGTCTCCGCAACGTCTCATCAGTCTTTCTGGTCTCCAGCAGGTCTCCGCGACGTCTCGGAGACGTCTCGTAGACGTCTCGGAGACGTCGCGGAGACGTCTCAGCAGTCGCGGATATAATTAGTCTCCGCGACGTCGCCGCAACTGATGGAGACGTCTCGGAGACGTCGCGGAGACGTCTCGGAGACTGGAAAAAGTCTCCAAAAAAATCGAACATGTTTAAACTTCTTGCGACTCTTTGGAGACTCCGTAATTTTCAGGAGACGTCTCGGAGACGTCGCGGAGACGTCTCTGCAACTAGCAAAATCTGGAGTCGCGAACTAGTCGCGAACTAGTTTCAAGCCCGGTGAGATACCCCCTTAAGGTTTACATAATACACTCATATAAACTATATCAATTAACTTTAAAGTAATATTTAAAAACAAATCTCTTCTTATTTTCATCACCAGGGGCATTCTTAGTGCCATACTTCCTGTGTGTTGTCTTGGGAGGCATACCATTACTGGTGATTGAGATTGGTTTGGGCCAGTTCACCGGTCAAGGATCAATTACAGCATGGAATATGGTGTCACCACTATTTAAAGGTATTCTGATTCATTTTGTTTTATCTTCTTTTTTTTAACAATATGTCTCTATTCTCTATCACTTTGTCCCCTTCCCCTCTCTCTGCCTATCTCCCTTTATCATGCACACAAATACACACACATATATATATATATATATAACTGCATACACATCTACACACAATCTCTATCCGTTTTTTCATATCAGGACAATGACGTAAAACAGGTGTTAACTGTATATGTTTGAATGAAAAAAAATATTTCTGAATATGTATTTATCTATTTATGTATTTATTTATTGATCAACATTTTAAGCAGGATGCCCTCACAACAAGATGTTGGTATCACGAGAGGTCCTGCATAACTTTGTTCGAGGCCTTTGTCCTCTTTGCTCGCAGTGGTTATCTCTTTAATATATTTTGTGCATTCGAGATTGGCCTGGAATGCGTGGTCGTTGAGAAACTCCTCAATACTATCTCTTCTGGGCGGTGGTTCCTCAAGTCGTTTTTAAAGTTTCGCACGACTTTAAGATCAACTGGTATCAATTCCTGCGCTGAATGCTCATACATTATGGTTTATTACGCACATAAAAGGGATACCAGCCGATCTTAAAAGCGTTCTTAAAGTCTTTCTCATCTTGGTGAAACAACGCCCAGGTTGTTTAGAGCCGCCCTTCCTTACTCGACCTAGAACGACATTAAAAAGAAAGGTGTTGCTTTATCATGTTTATGAAGAATGACAGACCACCTATTTTTGTACATTAGGAATTGGCGCGGCGTGTCTGGTCGTTGATTGTCTCCGTAACACCTACTACGTGGTGATCATGGCTTGGGGTCTCTACTACCTTTTCTGGTCGTTCAGAGCCGTACTCCCGTACTCCACCTGCGACAACGAATGGAACACGTCCTGCTGCAAGACGGCGGACGATGTCGGGGTCACCAATACGACATCGGTTGGTAATGACACGATGCATGAGCTGACCACGGTTGCGATGTCGAATTCGAGTGTGGATTGTGGGAACGATACGACTTCTCCGACAGTCGAGTTCTGGAAGTAAGATGATTAAAAGTTATCAAAATGGGAGTATATAGCGTAGTGGGAAAGATATTTATGGATTTTCTTTTGTTATTTTTTTTTTGTTTGGAAGGGAGGGGGTCGGAGACGGCAGGGGGCAGTATAATTGTATGATTTAAATGAATAGCTTTTTGATACGATCTGCAGGTCACTGGTAAAATATGGTTTGGAATAGTTGCACACTCATTGCCAATATCATAATCTGTTTTATCACCTTTCCAAATTGCTTTGCTGTGGCCGCCATCACTAACGTTTTCCTCATTATTATCATAATCATCATCATCATCATCATCACGATCACTATCATTATTATTATCACCATTACTAGGCTCTGCCTCTGGAACGCGCTAGCGCTACTGATTAACGACGTTTAAAGTTGGTAGCTTCCTTCTAAAAATAAAAGGCCCATAGGATTTTACTGTATTCCATTGCAAATCATTGTCCAATTTGATCCCCATAGATATAACGTCTTATAGGGGGTGTTGATCGAAAGTTGCAGTTGATCAGAACGTGCCAATCAAAATCATTGTATCATGCGCGTCTTGTCAAATGCTCATACCGCGTGCGCAAATGAAAATGCGCGCAATTTGTAAAGTTGCAGTTGATTTGCAGTTGATTTTGAATAACACCCCCTTAGAAAGATAGCGTTCGCGTCGTAAAGCAAACGCCCAGTAATGTCACAATTATCAGCATCGTTGCCCTTGCAGATTATTGTAACACGTTTAACACCATCATAATGAGCACGACCATTTTCACTCTCACCATCATCATGGTCTTCAGTATCACCATTATCATCATCATCATCATCATCATTGTCATTAATCATATCGTAATACCCATTATCATTTTCCTCATCACCAACAGTCGTAAGGTTCTACAGATACACCTCTCGGAGGGGCTTCATGATATCGGGGCAGTAAACTGGCAACTCCTCCTGTGCCTTATTCTGGCCTGGATCTGTATCTACCTCTGCATATGTAAAGGGGTCCGGTCTTCAGGCAAGGTAAGTTAGGCCATATTGCCTCACGTGCAAATCCAATGCAAATTCACACTCCACGCACAAAAATCATCAGAATCTCCATTTTGCCGTGTCCGCTGGTGGTCGATTCATCTAGCGCTCCATAGGAGTAACGGTTAATTGTCATTTTCAAACTGGAATTAAGCCAGAATACGTGCGACAATGTTCTCCTAATTTCACAATTCATGCATGTAAAGCAATTTGTGTTACATCAGCTCATTTCACATAAATTTCTCCATCCGCACCGTTACTAATCTATACTTGTAAGATATTCACATACTAATGACTATATTTCGAATAGTATTCACTCTAATTGTAGCAATTATATATGTTATGATATCACCCAGGTGGTATATTTTACAGTGCCGTTCCCGTATATCCTGCTGACAATTCTTCTGGTACGAGCCGTCACACTACCGAATGCTCTCGAGGGAATCATATTCTACCTCAAACCGGATATTAGTAAACTCCAAAATAGCCAGGTAACTTTTTGTTCGGACGGTAAAAAAAAAGATTACTAACCCTTGGTATTGTCAGAATTTTAGTACATACCTACAACCCCGAAATTCAAAGCAACGCATGACTAGCGACTTGTAAAATTTATATACTTCTCAGAGAAGGAGAGAAGTGATAAGATGATAATAATTATAATCATTACTATCATTTATGGCTGATGAATTTAAACAGCACAAACATTACTGAAATTATGCCGTGGCTTTAATTTTACACACTCAAGCTTAACACGTAGTGCTTTGAAATTTACAATTCAGTTCCCTCGCCTTAAAGCATCAAATTGGATTTTGCCAATTCTAAGACATGTTCGATGCCTTCAGGTTTAACAAATGTAATTTTGCCGCGTTTGGAAGTCTCCGACATTCGACTTAGCTATTCCGGTTCGAGCTCGCGGTTGCACTCTCTGATTTTTTGTTTGGGGGGGGGGTGGGGGTGGGGTCGTTTTTTTTATTTTGTTTTGTTTGGCTTTGTTTACGTTATTCTGTAAAGAATTTCCATAAAGCATAATTTCAAGTTGTCATAATTATGGTGTCGTTGTCATCAAATTGCAGGTCTGGTTGGATGCAGCAACACAGATCTTTTTCTCGAATTCACTTGGACAGGGCGTGATGGTTCCGTTAGGTAGCTACAACAAAAAGACCCACAACTTCGTCAGGTACGAAATCGAAAGTATTAGGTGTTTGAAGCAATTCATACTTTAGGCATAGTATTCAAATATCCCGAGCTCTGAGAAAGTATATTGGAATTGTATTTCTGAGGGTGGGCTGGCAATTACTATTTTTCCGAGGGGCGAAGCTCCCGAGGAAATATAGTTTCCTTTGCCAGCCCATCCGAAGAATTATAAGTCCAATATACTTTCCAAGTAACTGTTCGGGATATGTATTCATATCTCATTAAAATTAAGAGAAAACAAGTTAAACTTACTCAAATACTCGACCCAACTGCCGTGTTTTCAGGCGCACCGTACTCAGACACAGCATAGTCATTCAATTTCACACTCTGTCACGGCACAGTGCTGCACTGTCACTGTTTGCTACATCTTGCTTCTAGCTGATTATTAAACAATGTTTTTCTCCTGAATCGTAGTATATCAGTACTAATGTAGATTAGAACATTGTTGTGAGAAAGCTAACGTTATCCATTGAAACATTTCACAAAATGAATAATAACAAATGAGTAGATCAAAAGCTAGCCGACAGCAAAATGTTTCGTGTACGTCGCCATATTTGTTTATGTCTCGCGGACGTCGACCGCTTCACGTGTTCTGCGCGTGCGCAGTTGTGCATTTCTACCGCAGTCGAGTATATCGAAAAATGTATCGAACTTGTTTTGGAGGCTTCTTTACTAGTTGAAGTATATGTAAGCAAGTTTGCCCCCATCGACCAATCATATAGCTTGATAGCTCATGAATATTCATAGATGAACTATATAATCTCAAATAAGTGCTGATTCTCATGATATATACATTTGCATATCTTATTATCTAATTTTTCATGATGAGGAATCTTAAAAAGTCCATTAAAGCCGGGTTTAATATATAATTGCGCTCTAAAGTAAATAAATGCCAAAAATGCACAGATTCAGTTGCTTTGTAGACACTTATCTACCGTATGATTGTTAACCCCAATTCATTTCTCTCCTCTTGAATTTAATTTGTTCCAATATCTTATTTTCATGATGATTGTTTTTAAAGGGACACGTTGCTCTATACGGCAATAAACAGCGCCACTAGTATATACGCTGGTTTTGTCATCTTTGCTGTTCTGGGTTTCATGTCTGGGGTTCAAGGAAAGCCTGTTGGAGATGTTGCAAGCTCAGGTATGATTTGGAGAAAAAAATAACTTCTTCCAAAACTATACTTTGGATATATGTATAAATATTTGTAGATTAATAAAGCATGTTCAATCTGTAGAATGCAACATTATACCAAAGTTATCTACAATTGTAATTGGGACGTGTTCTAAGGATAAATGTAGTTCGTGAGAATATAATTCACATAATGACGGAACAATGAACAGGGCCGGTAAATATTTTAACCTTTAACAAAGGTTTAGATACGAATAGTACAATAAGGAGTTTTAGATGTGCTCTTGAAATATTATCCAAAACTAGATTGATAATAACTCTAGAGACGTGAGTTTTCAGATTGGCAAAATTAGGTGTCACTATTTCAAAATGTCATTCCTTACGAGTCGCCGTGGTGTAGTGGTCATGACTCTCGCCTTTCAACCAGAGGGTCGTAGGTTCGAGTCCCACCCATAGCGTTAATTTTCTTCGGCAAGAAATTCATCCACATTGTAAAGCACTCATCCCAGTTGAGGTGAATGGGTACCTGTTATGAATATTTATTCTTTGAAACGCCAAGTGCGCTAATGAAGTGGCTGCCGGGCTCAAGCTAGGGTAATAATGCTGCAATTGTAGAGCGCTTAGAGAATTCTTCATAAAGAGGTGATAAGCGCTATATAAAAGCCGTTCATTATTAACATATAACTTTTTGAAGGACTCAGATCTTTTATTGTACATCTTCAATTTTGCGATCAATCGCAAACTCTAGTACATGTGTATGATTTCCCATATGGACTTACGATTAATATCAAAAGTACGACCGATTGGAAATCTCTACGTTACAGGGTCCTGGGTTATGTTTCATAGAGCTGTGCGTAGATCTAGGCACGACTGGTGATCCGTTCTTCGGCGCTATTCAGCGCCAGGAGTTATAATTGAGTGCGAGAAAGGATCACCAGTCGTGAGTCTTGCGTAAAGCTATGCACTGATTTATGCACCCGCGCACCCAGGATCTAAATAACAAAGGATTTCACGGCTCAGAATAATAACCTCCGACAATTATTCTAAGTCTTGAGCCCATGAAATCATTTGTATCGAGAAAAGCACGCTTCGCGCCTGGATTTGTGAAATACAATCCTGGTCTACTTTCAGGTCCTGGTCTAGGATTCATCGCTTACCCCGAGGCCATCACCCAGACACCTCTCTCCACACTCTGGGCTATTCTCTTCTTCCTCACTCTACTTTTCCTCGGGATAGATAGTCAGGTAAGTGATCACCTTAGAAGCATTAAAAGAACAGTCTACCCCCAAATAATAATTCTTAAACAGAAGCATAAAATCAGAGGAACAGAACAGGAAAAGTTTGAGCAAAATCGGACAATTAATAAGAAAGTTATGAATGTTTTAGTATTTAGACAAATTAGCAACTGGTGACGTCACAGGTGCACAAATCACTATTTATAATATTTATATCAATGTTATAAAATGTTGCTTTCAAACGTTGTACCATTCTGTAACAATCATGAATTTTGCACCGTAAATATGAAGAAATTCCTGGTTTGTTGTGCACCCATGATGTCATCAAATTGGCAACATGTCTAAAAGTTTTCATAGATTTGCTCATTTTTTTCAACTTTTTAGAAATCCAGAACTCTTTACTTCCTTGTCTGATTTCTTTGAATTTTTTTTTTGTTCTGTTTGGCAAATTTTTCTGCCCACATCTTCACCCGCACATTGATGTCTTGTCAGTAAATGAATAGGAATAAGATGAACAAACAATAACAAATTTGCGCGAAATGGAATCCGTTCTTTAAGTTTGTTAAATTTGTGATTAAAATGGATCAATATAATGTTTCAAATTAGGGATTACCACATACTTTTTTTAATGATTGCAAAATATAGTTATGTCATGTTCAACCGGAACAATGACTAATTGATTATACACTTTTAACTTATATCTAATCGCCAAAGATCATTTGGCACCTTTCCGGTCAAACGACGACATTTATAATTATACTGAAGAAAAGGAGAATATATTAATGGGTCCCGGGCTTTTGACATTGTTTTTTTTTACATAATTATTGTAGGAACAGTGATATCGTGGGAAACAGAAGACTACGGAAAACGCTTCAAACTTTTTGGAGGCGCAAAACAACTTTCTCGTGATATTTTGATGATCCCAAATTCAGATTTGTTGTTTTTAACCCTACATCTACTTCGGCTATTAAGCCCTGTGGCTCGCGCAAAATGAAAGTGACCAAAAACTGCAAAAGCGCCAACCTCTCTGCAATGTGAAATTAAGCAAATAAATGGACGAGTTTTAAGGTGATAATATCAGCTATTATCACATATTTGTTTTTTGTTTGACTGAACCATACAGACGCAGTTACACATTAAATGGACAAATATATGCCCAATATGTAAAGTTAATCTTTTTAATGGCTCTTAGGCAAAAGAAATGTTTAATGTCCTCAAGCGATCGACCCTTTAAAATTGGCCGACCTCAACTTTTTTTTTAACTTTTTGTTTAAACGTTTTACTCAAAACAAGATGCAATCTATATTTGGGGTATCCCAATAGCTTCTCATTTTCGGGGGGGGGGGGGGGGCTTTTAAGCAGACATTGCACATTATGCTTACATAGATTAGATCTTTAAAACTATATCAAAACATTAACTATTTTTTAATTTGAATTTGAAACAGTTTGTTTGTGTCGAGGGATTCATAACGACAGTGGTGGACTTATATCCTAAGACGCTCTTACGAGGGTACAGAAGAGAGATCTTCTGATTGTCTGCGCAGTTTATTGTGTCATGGCAATCCCCATGGCAACACATGTAAGTAATTAACCCGACCTTCTCTTTATCTAGATATTTGCACATTAATAAATGACTAAACAAAATATTTGAATACGGTGCATATTCAAATTCAATTCTTTAGAACATATTTATTTGGTGATTTCCATTTCCATTTATTTTGGGTGAGTCCATTTAAAGAATAGTTTTATCATTTGTCTATACAGTAAACCACCCATCCAATACGGTCTTGCGAGATTTAATTTCAAATGCATTTGTTGTTTTTCATTGCATTTTGTAAGGCGAGAGGAAGGTCAACAGAGCACGTATTATGAAGCGATTTCTGTTTTCATGTTTTTTTTCCTTTTTTTCTCAAAGGGCGGGATGTACCTTTTTCAATTATTTGACTACTATTCTTGCAGTGGTTTCGTACTTCTATGGATCGCCATCTTCGAGTCGTCTGTCATCGCTTACGTGTATGGTAAGCTGTTAAGGCCCACTGATTCTATTTACCACAAACTTCCGATATTAGGGAAAGAAATTGATTTGATCCGACCATCTTTATAAAAAAAACGTCACATCCAAAATTTACAGACGAACTTATTCACTAGTGCGATGATATTGTCTCTTCCTGCTTAAGTGAATATCGATCAATATCGCATGCGCATAAGGATTTCATAATCTATCGTCCTTTTTTTCATATTATTTCATAATTATTAGGCTGTTGCTCTATAAGGCGAACGCTATTTGAAGGGAAACCAATTCCTAGAATTATCGTGGTCTCAATAGATGTAGAAAAAGTAGATGAACAAACTGTAAAAATTTGAGCTAAATCGGGCAACCCGTTCAAAAGTTATAGACCGGGCGCAGGCTCGATTTATTTAGGTGAGAAGAGTCACACTTTTTGATGGTCACATTGTGTAGAAATGTCACCCAGAGTCAATAAAACCCGAAGCTGGCATTGCCTAACCTGTGCATAAGGCCGTGGGGGCGCCAACAAGAGCCCTTAAAATTTATTTATTTAGCTGAAAAGGGTCACGGCTAAAAACCGGTGGATATTGTTCCTCGGACGTTACTTGCTACCAAAACACCCAAGACAGCTATTTTATCTTGTGCATAGCTACAGACAGCTAACCTAAAGGGCCAATTTTTTTTTATTTATTTAGCTGAAGAGGGTCACGGCTAAAAGTGATGAAATATTGTTCCCTTGGATACACCGAACATGAAAACCCCAAAGACAGCTATTTTATCCTGTGCATAACTTCAGACAGCAACCCCAAAATTTCGATTTCCAATAGGCTTGTGTACAAAATGAAGATAATGTTTTTCTCATAGACTCGTGTACAAACTTCATCAAATTGGGTTCATATCATGTAAGATGCATGCAATTTATGTCTAAATCGAGCAGAAATGTTAAATTTGGCAATGTATGGGTAATCTAGGGCGCTGATTTAGAATATTAAATATCACAGATAATCTGGCCATTGGATGGGCGGCCATTTTAATCAGAGATGGTCGTCACGGTCGTTAATACATCACCTCAAACACATTAGTAGTATGATAATTTTTCTGCCACTCCTATTTCGTAAATTAAAAAATGTTGGAACTCAGTTTGCAAATAGTGCGGATCGTCAGGCACTTTGTAAGTGACATGGCCGCTATTTTGACATTCAAGAAAATAGTGTTTTCTCTTTTTTAAAATTGTCTTTTACATACAAGAAATTTCACCCATACCGGGCAGGAAACTCTGCAAGTACGGGCATTTTTTTTTTTGGGGGGGGGGCGCTGATCTAGAATATTGCTGACCACAGGCGATCGTTCTGGCCATTGAGGTGGCCATTTTGATGACCAAGATGACAGTGATTAAAGCAGTTGATACCAATTTAACGCTGCAACTTCATACAAATTTCATTTTAAAAAATGGCACCTTGAAATATGGTGCCTTTCCATATCGGATTTTAAAAAGCTTGAAACTCATTGGTTTGATAAATTATCCATGCATGATGGTCAGGTTTCTTTGTTTCTTTTCAATTAGCACTCGAAGATGCAGGTAAAATCTAAAAGACTTGTATACAACTTACCATGCTTACTATAATGTGAAAGGTTTTAAATCAAGGGCTGTGTTTAAATTGCATGTTGCCACACGCGATATGGATCGCTTGTATTTTTGTAATACTTATTAAAAAATGTCGCGTGAATTTTAGTTTAAACATGTTTCACGATCAAATAAAAATGTAATCTTCTTGGATCATAGGGTTTCAGATCTTGTGGCATATTCGATAAGCTATCCTTGGCAGTTCGGATTCTTTAATATCTGAAGCAGTATGAGTTTCATAATTCCAATGCTCTTGATATCGAGTTTTGCAACCGCAAAACAAATGGTATATTGTAGGTTTCCCCGGTCAATTTCATCAAAGTTGCATTCATATCAACGAATGGATGCTCAGATCAGACAGGTTTTCGAAGACTCTCAACTCTCTCTTGTACCATACTCCTGTACACCTACACACTAAGAACTTAGAGTACAGTTAGGGTCCAAAATCGCGCATAGTCACTAATTTGAAACCCGGCATCCCGCTGGCATCCTCATTATACCATATGAGGTTCAAAATTAATCCCATGTGATGAAAGCTGGTATGAAGGGTACAACGTTGTACCCTCCCGATTTGAAACTAGTGCAGAATGCAGACCGCACTCTCTATACGTGATCGGAAATGAATGCTGATTTTGTTCTTATTTTACCTTTAGGAACTCTATTTCATACGTAATAGATCTAATTTATTACTATGTTTTTTATTCCGTTGACCCTTGCAAGATTCGGAAGACAAAAAGAAACATTAATGCATCGATGTTTTGAATAAAGTTTATAAATAGCAGACTAGAAAAGGAACACGTCTTAACCAATGGCGAGCGAGCGAGGCGACAGTGGCTGACCAATCAGGTAGCACTATTTCACGAACAAAGAAGGCCGGTATCGAGGGTCGATACTGACTGAGGCGCCGTGGCGTGCGCCTGAAATCCATCTGTTCGGGACAGTCATATAGACTTGGGTTCGTTCCTGCCTGTGGGTTCGAAACCAGGTCGCATATACCGTCTTTCGGGAGGAGACGTAAAGATGGCGACCCTCTTTCTCTCTTCTTCTTCTGGCGTAAATATTCAGAATTGAATGAAACACGCCTCTAAACTACATCCCTTCCTTTCCTTTTTTTTGCCAAACGCCAAAGATCTCATTTTGTACCCTAATGGTACAATTTTGCATCCCTGGAGTACAAATGTGTTCCAATAGGGT
>BQKZ01000234.1:38950-79456 GCA_036244855.1 Temnopleurus reevesii | reverse complement strand
TTGGTTCTCGCCAGTTTCGGCTTCACCTTCAAGATCCCCCACCCCCTTAAAAAGCTGCACCTGAACAGCGCTGTAGAACACAATTTTGTGACCAGGAAATCGCGTTTAGAGGCATCTAGATTTCAAAAATGCCCCGCAGTGACAACCCGGACCACCTCGAGGCTCCATCCTCAAAGTACACGCCCCAACCCCACCTCTTACGATTGGGAGGGGGCGGCATTTTTCAAACTCTTTTCAGGGGCGCCAAATTTGTGCTGAGCCCCCCGGGTATGAAAATCCTGGGTGCGCGCATGTTTAGTACTCTTCAACATAACACAACAATCTTTGAAAGTCAAATTTTAGGCTGAAAAGAAGTATTCTACCTTTAACATAATGCGGTTGGAATGATGGTACATTTCTAAATGACATAAAGGGCATTTTACGGCGGCGCAATAATATTTTATGTATTTAGTTGTCTTCCCAATTCAACTGTGCTGGAATCGGCGTCCTTTCTTCTTCGGCACCTGATGAGTCGGGATATTCATTTGTATAAGGTTCACGTAAAATATCTAATTTGTTTTGATGTCCATGACCAGCAAACTCTTTGTAAATGGCCCAACCTGAACTCTCTCAAGTAAAAAAAAAATATCTCCTTAGAATTATTTAAAAACGCGAGTGATATTAGCTTAAAAGTAATGTTCATTGAAATTATAAACAAAACCTGGGGCTATTTTTAGACGTTTAGACCCCTTTAACTATTTAAGTCATATTCTCTTACACATAGAAATAAGGAATGATTAAAATAATCAACAAACAAACGCAATTGAAAATAATGATAATTTTTGGGCATCAACAATTTCTTTATTTGTTTCTTTCTTGCCCAATGCAGGTATCGGCGTAGCTGGTCTTGTCATTCAAGCGCTTCTTGATACGTACTACGTGGTGATCATGGCTTGGGGTCTTTATTACCTCTTCTGGTCGTTCAGAGCGGTGCTCCCGTACTCGACCTGCGACAACGAATGGAATACGCCATGCTGTTTTTCGACGAACGACGTCTCGATCACCAACGCGACGTTTGATAGGAATGTCACGACGACGACGAACGAGATGACCACGGTCTCGATGTTGAATGGGAGTGTGGACTGCGGGAACGAGTCGACGTCAGCAACGGTTGAATTTTGGAAGTAGGTTATATGCCATAATCATGTTCTGTTTTGTTTCGTTTGTTTGCTTTGGTGGCTCGGTTGGGTTTTTTTCTTGCGATGTTCTTGATTTGGGGGCTCAGAAATAATCATTAATGCTTAATTAATCTGTAGCACTTCAGCATGATTAATGAACAGATGGAGCCCCATTGCTTTTTAAACTGAGAATCACAATTTATTTCTCTTTTGAAAAAAAAAACAAGTCTGTACATATTGTAATGCCTTGGACACTCGGAAATTAATCTATTCGTGATGAAAATCAAATTTTAACTTGCAATTATTTTAGGAATTCTGAAAAAAGTATACCGTTTAGAAGAATATAATATATATATACGATGGTTGGTTTACTGTACTACCATTTGAACATTAATGTTATATACATTCAACTGTCATGACTGTATCATTCTATTTTTACTTTTTATTTTATTAATTTTGCTTTTTGTAAACGCCTTTTGTAAAATACCCTTAAAATCGAAATCCATGTAGTTAGTTTTATAATTAATTATAATTTTCGACTTGTTCAATCTGGGGTCTGATTTAGTTTTTCTTTGGCATGATTTATTTTATTTCAATGTAAAAGAAACGACCATGGATTTGTCTTGTTTCATTATCTCAACCTGTATAATTTTATTCACTTTCTTCCTTAACCTTTCTGACATGCCCAGTCGGAAGGTTTTACAGATTCATCTGTCAGATGGGATCAATGATGTAGGACCAGTTAATTGGCATCTTCTGCTATGCCTCATCCTAGCTTGGTTCTTTATCTATCTTTGTATTTGCAAGGGAGTCAAGTCATCAGGAAAGGTATTTAGTAATTATTTAGAATAATTTAGTAATTACATTAAATTGCTTAGGTATTCGTTATACAAAATATTGTCAATCAAATCCTATCTGCAATGAAGGTGTATCTTGGAGTGTTTTGTTTTTGTTTTTGGGTTGAATATTTGTTTCTTGCACCTAAGAGCTAAGCACGTTTTACCAGAGTTGCCAAATGAAATGTTACTGCACGCAAACTTTTAGTTTCCAATTCCATTATTTTGAAAATCTTTTGCCAGCATTTTCAGTTGATTTTAGTACCTTATGAAAGCATTTGATTTGATTGAAATTCTGACTGTCGCCTCATTGTTGGTTCTTATACAACAATACACAAATTTATAAAAATGGAGATACTTGAAAGGTGCAAAACTGTGAAAGATATCCCTAAAGATTAAAAACAGTGCTTTCCAATGGTGGCACTCTTTATTTTTCAATACTCACGACGAGCATGCATTTTTTAATTCAATGTGTTTTTATATGTCATATCACAGGTAGTGTATTTCACGGTACCATTTCCTTACATTCTCCTCACCATCCTCCTGGTTCGAGCTGTCATTCTGCCGAATGCTGTCGATGGGGTTATCTTTTATCTCAAGCCTAATGTCACTCGACTTCAAGACAGCCAGGTAAAATACTCGATCATTTCTATATAGGACAATGTGTATTATTTGCCGTTTAAAAAGATCGATGATTACACTGGTCAACAGCAAATTTGTTGTCTGTGATTTTTCAGCTGATTTTTGGTGAATCTGAGGCGCTGAATCCAAAAATCACATTGATTTTGCTCAATCAGGTCAAGTTTCCGAGCTATCCCCACATGTTGTTTTTATGTTTTGTTCACTTGGATGCGTGTGTGGAGTCCTTTTGAATGGTTTGGTGGTGTGAAATATCATGGAAAATGTATATTTTTGCTATAAATTACAATATTAATGGCAATAAATATTCAGGTCCAATATTTGCTTGTTATTATGTTGAAAATACCTCAGTTTCAAGCCGTGAAACGTTAAAATCCTCAAAAAATGGATATGGCAAAACATAAAGCTATTGGATAAAAACTGAACTGGAAAATCAGTCGAAATACTTATTTTTCAACATTAGAAAATGAATTAGATAAACAAAACAAAAACGTTTGAGGAAAAATGGACAAGTATTGTGAAAAATATTATTTTTTTATTAACAAATTATGAAAATGATAAACATCCTTATAGACCAATTGGCAACTTTTGTGACACCTTTTATTACCAGCTGTACCATATTATCATGTTCATATCAGAAAATTGTAAATATATGCCTTTATATTTATGATAATCTATTCATTAAAATGATGAAATATTATGAAAATCAATTGTTTCAGTGTATGAAATATACACAAAAAATATGGAAATATTAAAATGTTTATTTTGTTAAATTTCTTTCAAAATCTGAACATTCTGAGTTTTTCCTTTTTGTTATAGGTATTTATTCTCATACATGGATACATAATAAATGGTGAACAAGCTATATCTCATCCACCAATGTCACCAAATTTGCAAATTTCTCTAGTGATTTTGGCATTGTTTCCATCACTTTTTAAATTATTCAAAATTCATCATTTTCTCTTTACCTCTTGAATTTTTCTCAAACTTTTTTAGTTTTTTTTACTAGATTTATGTTCTACTGTTGAGAAATAAATATTTTGGCTGGTCTAACCCTTTAATTTTGATAAAATAACCGTATGTTTTTCCCCATCCGAATTTTAGAGGATTCTGAGGTTTCATGGCCTTAAACTGAGCCGTTTTCAACAAAATCACCAATTATTATTGGACCTTAATATTTCTTTCTATCAGTATAAACATTTCTAACCAAAATATTCATCTGCCATGTCATTTTATTCCACCAACATCTTCCAAAAGGGATCCGTATATGCCTACATGTGAACAAAACGTAAACAACAACATGTGGGGATAGCTCGAAAACTTGACCTGATTGAACGAAACCGATGTGATTTTTGGATTCAGTGCATTAGATTCACCCTAAATCAGCTCAAAAAACGCAGACAACTTTCAAAAAGTGAAATTTTGTTGACCAGTGTTATTTACAACCTGTTAAAAAGGCAAACCGTTCCAAAATATGTTAATCTAAATTTGCACTTGTAGTTCTACTTGTTTGTATATTTACTTGTATTTTTGCTTCTTTATTGTTTCACTCTTATGGACCCCTCAGAAGAGCAGCCTTTTGGCTCAGGAGGATGTTCCACCCATTTATGGCAAATAAATGAATAAATAGAAAAGAAATAAAATCATCAAATATCTACCGAAGCCCAAATACTTGCTCAAGAGAGAAAGTATAATGTGTATTATATCTCTTACACTAAGATCGTTGCATTGACAGTGTACAGGCAAGAAAAATGAATAGATTTGCTAAGAAAGCCGTTTGTCATTGAATAGTACGAATAGTAATTTTTTCCCTAGGGAAAAAAGTTACTATTTTTGCGCGCATGCGTAGTCGGCTAAAACAGACGTGCCCGTGCGCGAGAGAGACACTGCTTCCCAGCTACACGGCACGGGACACTTCTGGCGGGCTTCGTCCGCATGGTGTGCTCAACGAGCCAGAGACTAGAAAAACGATTTATCAGATTATCATTAAGACAAGGTAAGATTATTTAATCTGCTGCAATAGACTATACTTTATTGTTAATGTTGTTGTTGTAAGAAGGGATATAAAAGTAATATACAATGACTTGATTCTCGGTACTGGCTAAACTATTCGCACTCGTGAGCATCAGATAGTATCATTCTCCCTCGGGCCGTTGGCCCTCGGGAGTATGGTACTATCTGATATGCTCATTCGTGCGAATAGTTTTAACCAGAACCTCGAGAGTCATTGTATATTTCTATATTATATTTGCTACACACTGACTAGTAATTACCATTTCTGTCTTCATGGGTATTCCGGAACTATTCGCATTTCTGACCTGTGGATTTGAAATACAATTCTTATATGACCTAATCTGCCTCCTAATAATAGAAATTCTAAAATCATTCGGACATAATGATTTCCCAAAATAATCTCACGCTATGAAATATGGACATATTATAAAGGAATGTGATTTCGAGCAGAAAAAATCATTGTTTAGTGATTATGTTTATCAAATGATTTGTAATTCTAAGTTCGAATAATTGTAAGTTAGAATTAGTTAGGAGTTCAATGTAGGTACGTGACTGTAGATTGTTTTCCCTAAATATATATATTTTTGCTGAAAAGCAACCATGATTCGTGAGCTTTTAAATGATTATTGATTAGTTATATCTTTGAATTTCTATTTTTTCGCTACCTAGGTTTGGCTGGATGCAGCAACACAGATCTTCTATTCAAACTCCCTGGGACATGGTGTGATGGTTGCTCTTGGTAGCTTTAATCTCAGGAATCACAACTTCGTAAGGTATGGTGATGGTGTCAGTGATGACGGTGGTGGAAGCAATGCTCGTGATGAAATGGTGGGGATATTAATGGAATCGTCCTTTGGTTGTTTGGTTGTGGTCTTTTAGTGGTGGTAGTGGTGTTATCAAGTCTGGCGATTACATGTTGGCGGAGATGATGGTGGTGGTAGTGGTGGTGATGATGGGCAATAGCGGGTCCAGGGGACGTCACGGCGCTTGCCCCCTGTTTTTCGGCAAAAAAAATGAAATGAAAAAGACAAAACGAGAGGGAATTAGGCGAAATATCACTCACTTTATAAAACGATGAAGCGACGCGTTCCGTTGAATAATTTAAAAATGAAATGAGTAAAATGTAGAACGCAAGTGAAGACATAGTCCTCTAATAATGGGGTATAACCCTCAAATAAGAAAGAAAGTCTCGCTACTCTTCAGGTACCATGACACGAGACGAATATACTTGTCTATCTTTATTCATCTCGTGTCATGGTACCCGAAGAGTAGCGTATATAGTTAGTCGCTGGTGAACCTTCGGGTGAAACAGTCTGTACGACAATACTTGTAACTTGTTCTGCATAAATATAATAAATATGTATATACATGTATATATATATATATTTTTTTTTTTAAAGAAATATGGTCTTAGATGCCAGGAAATCGCATTTAAGAATATTCAATTTCCATTTTTTCTGAACCGCTATTCCATGTGGCACGCCCCCCTTTAAAACTAAACACGATTCAAAACGACTTTTCGGCTGCCCCTGAATAAAGGGTCGTATCGAATCGTGTTCAGTCAAAGCCTTAGTCAAAAGCCTCAGTCACATAGAAGCCCCGACTGANTGTAGAACGCAAGTGAAGACATAGTCCTCTAATAATGGGGTATAACCCTCAAATAAGAAAGAAAGTCTCGCTACTCTTCAGGTACCATGACACGAGACGAATATACTTGTCTATCTTTATTCATCTCGTGTCATGGTACCCGAAGAGTAGCGTATATAGTTAGTCGCTGGTGAACCTTCGGGTGAAACAGTCTGTACGACAATACTTGTAACTTGTTCTGCATAAATATAATAAATATGTATATACATGTATATATATATATATTTTTTTTTTTAAAGAAATATGGTCTTAGATGCCAGGAAATCGCATTTAAGAATATTCAATTTCCATTTTTTCTGAACCGCTATTCCATGTGGCACGCCCCCCTTTAAAACTAAACACGATTCAAAACGACTTTTCGGCTGCCCCTGAATAAAGGGTCGTATCGAATCGTGTTCAGTCAAAGCCTTAGTCAAAAGCCTCAGTCACATAGAAGCCCCGACTGAACACGAATCAATACGAATCCATGTTCAGGGGCAACACAGAGTCGTGATTAATCGTGCTTAGTTGGGCTTCTATGTGATTGGGAATTAATTGCATTTGTACCTTCTCCGATAAGAAAAAATATACAAAACTGGTAGGATTTCATCAAAACGATATGAATGTGTGTTGAAATTTGCACCCGTATATTTGTGTAGGATTGTTTATCCAAAAATCATATATCATGAGCAGGTTGAGTGGTCGTTTTCATCCTTCAGTTAATGACCTTGGCTCGAAACGCAAACATGATCTCACCTCCGTAATTCTATTCAAAATAACAATCCGTGTCGCAGTAAACAATGCTCCTATTTTGTTTGGTTATAAGATTATTTGGTAATAAACCAATACATCTCTTTATTTGTAAAATTCATTTGAACGAATATAGAACAAAGTTGTTTACAAAATATGTTTTTAATATAATCTATTCTGATAAAGGGTCATAGACGGGGTGATATTTTGTAATAAACATTTTAAACGTTATTTTCTGCTTCCTCTTTGTAGTAACTTGTTGAACGGGAACAAATTTTAAAAAAAATACCGGGCATTCCATACTTGGATTATCTTTCATTATTTCTGCACCGATGTCACAACATATTTGCATCCTCCGCAATTTACTTCTATATTCAAATTAAAAGTTCGTTGACTCGAATCTATAGATATGTTTTATGTTTTATTTGAGGTTTAAACAAAAACAAAATAAAGGTTGCAGGGTAGTTCACTCATGAAATAATATAGCAATATTGAATGGCCTCAGGGCGACATGACAAATATTGCCCGAATCGCAGATGAGGGTGATATTTGTCGGCCCTGAGGCATTTCAATATTGCTATTATTAACCAAATCAGACATCTAGAGCCGAATCAGAATCATTTTAGAATATTCTGAATATCTCTCGCATTTCAATTAACACGGAAATTATCTTATGACATTGACATTGTACGGCTTAAAACTCCCATATAGATACTAATTACTTATATTGTACGCTCAGAGAAGTCTATGGGAAAATACGTGCAAAAATGTTTGTTTGTTTGTTTGTTTTATTTCCGTCATAAAAGATAACATAAAAAATACAAATGAAAAAAAAAGGAAAATATACAAAAAAATCAAGTGAATATATTCACTGCGCCACTAAATGCGCGTAAATTACGTGATCTTGATGAAGAGACGTGTTGATGACGTCACAATGGCGTGCAAAGTGACATTTGGATGACAACCCAACATTTTCGTAGTTGTATTACCATATCGGAACCTTTATGTCAATGTCATAAGATAATTTCCGTGTTAATTGAAATGCGAGAGATATTCAGAATATTCTAAAATGATTCTGATTCGGCTCTAGATGTCTGATTTGGTAAATAATAGCAATATTGAAATGCCTCAGGGCCGACAAATATCACCCTCATCTGCGATTCGGGCAATATTTGTCATGTCGCCCTGAGGCCATTCAATATTTCTATATTATTATTATATTATTATATTATTATATTATTATTATTATCGTTATTATTATCTATATGGGAGTTTTAAGCCGTACAATATTAAGCCATATTGTACGGCTTCAATTTTACGCTTGCGCAAAGCAGTGACCAGCCTTCTGGTATATGTAAAGATGATAATAATTATATTGGATGGCTTCATTTCATGAAATACCGGGAATAACTCGTGCAATATTCCCTGGTATTCCATTTATTGCCATCCAATATTATATAAATAATTGACCGGGCAATGCTGTTTTTTATCCTAATCGGGCAATATGGTTTTAAAGTTGCCTTGCTCAGATGTCTGGTGCGGTTAATAATATATTGTATCGTTATGTTATTCATCTAGTGCACTATATTGTTCTCGGTGAAAACGAATTATTTTAGTGAACTTGTCATACCGTTATGAACTAAAAAAAAAATGAAAAGGGTGTGGTTTGTATGTAGCCCTTGGGAAAGTGTCGTCCTTGAAAGAAAAAAAAAATGAAATTTTGAAAAGTCAACTTTAGGACAGTTTAGTATTTTCCTTACCGTCTCATTTTATATTTCATTGTATATTGTTAGCAGAAGAGGAGCCGTGTTCGCATTGAAACATTTTCTCTTCGAAAACTAGCTCACGTGACATAAATTATTCGAAGTAAAAAGCCGCTAGCATACTATCGAGTCCATACCCAACCTATGAGTAGTATGAATCCACTGCGATTCTTTCCGTGGTGCGTATGCGCATGAATTGACAAGGGACACGCTTGACTCACTCCCAAAAATGCGTAGATCGAGCACTAGTCAAAAATGTAAATACAAAGGGACAGTAACTGAAAATAATTTACCCTTGTCATACGCATTCATACTTAATGTATGGATTACGACTTATTGCATGAACTCGCTTTATATTGCGATAGAATATTGTGAAAAAAGTTTTTTTTTAACGTAGAGAGTACGACTGTTCCGGAATATGAATGAGGTGCATTTTAATCTGAATTAAAGGCTTTACTCAGATGGTAGAGACTGTGGTTATTGTTGACATTTTGGGTCTCACTTGTGTTCAGAAGTTGCGTTATGCATATTTAGATATTGAGATTGTCTATTGAGTTCATGTTACGGACCCCGTATTAAAAAAAACAGGGGACACAATTGACTAACGCTCAGATTCTACAAACATCGACTGCAAGTCGAAATATCATCCAAGCGGTCACATTCGATTCATGAACACCAAACTAAAGTAGCTCCCCTGTTTATTTACTGAACAGATGCGACACTTGTTCAACATTTCTCCTCATATTAAGAGAGAAGTAAAATTCTTGTTTATGGATTGAGCTATTGTGAATGTTTGGATGGAAATTGTTTGCCTTATCCTAGTAATTTATTTGCCCCTTCTCCTAACAAAGCTTTTTAACCAACTTTTTTGTTTGTTTGTTTGTTTTATTGATTAAGGGATACTCTGTTATACACATGTATAAACAGTGGTACGAGCCTCTATGCAGGCTTCGTCATCTTCGCTGTGCTGGGCTTCATGGCAGGCAAGCAAGGCGTTCCCATTGCCGAGGTAGCAAGTTCAGGTAAATGTATAGTCCAGTTGAGGACTCTGTGTTATTTATTTTTATTGTTTGTTTGTTTTACTAATAAAGGGACACACTGACATACATATGTATAAACAGTGGCACGAGTCTCTACGCAGGGTTTGTCATTTTCGCTGTGCTGGGTTTCTTGGCGGGCAAACAGGGCGTTCCCATTGCCGAGGTAGCAAGTTCAGGTAATGTGCGTTATTTATATAATTGCTTAAACGGTAACTCAACATAAAATGATACTTGCTTTGATTAAGAACGCAAATATTAGACGAATATATGAAAATAAAAGTAGTTTTGCGTGAAATCGAATAATAAATAAGAAAAAAGGACGAATGTTTCAAACATATTTACCGATCATTCAAACAGTTATAACTTTTTTTTAGCAAACAAGTAACTTTAGATCACGTGACATGACTTGGCGATGGCGCGTACGTTCGTCTTATGATCTCTCATTGATTTCCAAACTTGTGTGTATTTTTAGTAAAAACTTAAAATACACACAAGTTTGGAAATCAATTTCTAAATCAAAGCAATTCACTATTTTGTTGATGAATTGATATCGTTAAAATCCACGTTACCCGTCTTCCTCTACTGTCAAGTCATTGACTAAATTTATTGCACAATAACGCAAGTTCTATCGGCTAGATCCCGCTCTCTTCATCTGTCTAACTTTGGTCTACTGCTCCCCTTGTCACTTATTCAGGTCCTGGACTAGGTTTCATTGCATATCCAGAGGCGATCACCCAGATGCCCCTCTCGACTCTCTGGGCGATACTTTTCTTCCTCACCCTGCTCTTCCTCGGTATTGATAGCCAGGTGAGTGACGTCATAATCCTAATTTTATCTAAATCCCTAGTCACAAAAAGCCCCGACTGAACACGATTCAAGAAAACTCTTGGTTGAGTTAAATCCCAGTCACATAGGGCTCCGGAAGCAACACGATTCAACCGACTCCTTTTCCCCGGCAGATGACTATTAATTGAACAAAACGTGGTTTGAATCGTGTTCCATCCGGGCTCTTATGTGACTGTGGCTTTAGCAGTTTAATTACTCCTGGTTAAATCGTGTTGAATCGGGTCTTTTTTGACTGGGGCTTTATACGTACCAATGTGGTGTAACATAAGTCACATAAAAGCCCCGACTAAACACGATTAAACATGACTTTTTATTTGCCGGCAGCTGACTATGAACTCAACAGAAAAGTCGTGTTGAATCGTGTTGCTTCCAGGATTCTATGTGACTGGGGCCTCGGCAGTTTAATTACCCCTGCACAAATCGTGTTTAATCGTCTATATTCCGGACTTCTATGTGACTTGCGCTTTATACAAAACCCGTGTGATGAAATATAATAACATGATATGCAATGCCCCAGTCACACAGGAGCCTGGACAGCACGATGGAACACAATTTTTTGTTCAGCTATGCAGTTAAATACCTCCGAACAAAGAGTCTTGTTGAATCGAATGCAGTCGGTTTTTCCATGTGACCGGGGCATTAGGCCAAGCTTGCTTAGAAAAGGTCTACCCCCCTCATTATACATAAATTCTGGTACTTCTGCAGTACTTCAACAACAAAATGTTTAGGGAATTGAATAAAGCTTTAGAGAAGAACTCCCAAGCTCCCAGAATGGCATTTGCCGAACCATGACAGTGACAGAGAGTACGTGAACGAGTACAACAAGCATCTCATTTTTGCTCAGATCAGCACAAGAAATTATACAAGTCGTGCGTAAAGTCGTTCTTATAGCATTGCGTATCCTGGTGAAACATCGTGAAACACTTGATAGTTTAAGAATATAAACCTGCATGATAACATCAGATAATGAGAATAAAATCATGTAATATATTTTCAGATAAGTTTGATATTTCTTTGCTTTACTGCAACTTAATTGATACGAATAAAATACGTTGGTGCCAGGTGGATGACTTTTTTGTTTAGTTTCATTTTTATTCTGAGGCAGAACTGAAAAACAAATGTTGAGACTATCTTTCTATTCAGTTTCTGTTTTTCCTCTTCGAAATGGCTTTGGAAGACGATTAAAACGAATTTTTGTACCGTGAAACTGTTCATTGTGAGCAGAACTTACTTAACTGTATTATTAATCCGCAGTTGATTATAGCCGGTCAACCGAATGAGCGCCGATAAGTCGAATGTGCACGTTTTACTATTGAATTAAACAATCGTAGTGACTCTTATATAATACATGTAAAGCATTCTCACAAAATACCGATGTTTATGCGTGCAGAACGAAGGCGAGTTGTTTAACTCCTCACCTTCTCGTTCAATAGAAGATTTCAAACTCGCCTCTGCGCTTCCGTATTTTCCCAATTCACCAGACTTCGTGAACCTCAATTCACATGAGGGGGGTTTTTAAACTTAGTTATAATGAATTCAAGATTTGAATGAATGCCAAAGCTATATTCATTGAAACAATTTCTCCCTTCTTTTTTTTCTTGCTCAATAAAACGCTTTCAAAATACATTATCAATGAATGAAATATGAAGTAAATTATTATAAATGAAGTAACAAAAAAAAAAAGAAACAAGAAAAAAAACGAGCTCTATTTTTTATAAAATTATTTTATAAAATTATTTTCTTCATTTTGTTTCTATTCTCATGATCCTAACAGTTCGTCTGCGTTGAAGGTTTTATCACAACCGTGGTCGATCTTTTCCCTAACACTCTGCTACGAGGGCGACGACGAGAGATGTTCTGCGCTGTCGCCTGCGTTGTCTTCTGTATTTTAGCTATTCCCATGGTAACGAATGTAAGTCGTTATCTTTCTTCTTACTTTTCCTGTATTTGAAACTTTTGAATATTCCCTTTGTCTGTATATTTGCTATTATGATAATGTTTAGGTTTATCTACCCAATCACCGCTGTTATCAAGCAATTTTGTGATTCGATTCTTCATTTTCATCAAAAGGTTTTTCATAAATTTGAGAATGACCAAATGCAACTCTTTTGAATGTAATCAGACAGAGTGTAATCAATTTCAGGGAGGAGTAATTTCAGCCCTTGATTTCAGTTACCTGGTGAAGTTTATCGCTGCAGTGCTCTTCCTGAACAGTGCGACCATTCTGAAATGGCACAATTGGAATGCTATCACAAACTTTTTTTGCGAAGTGTAGTTTAAAACAAACATGGCAAACATATGATTATAGTTATAATAATTATGATGATACTAATTATACTTATAATAGTAATAACAATAATAACAATGATGATAATAATAATAATAATTATAATAATAATAATAGTGATAATAATAATGATGATGATAATAATATTAATGATGATAATAATAATAATAATAATGAAAATGATGATAATTGCAATGGCAAAATTTTTCTTCCTTGTCTGAATTTTTTAACACATTCCGCCTCCCCCTATATCCTGGCTACACGCCGGAAAATGTTAATATCAAATCACGTATCCGATGACCTGTGCTGTTTTTATATGTTTTTTTTTAATTATTTAGGGCGGAATGTACGTATTTCAGTTATTTGGCTACTACGCAGCGAGTGGATTTGTACTGCTTTGGATCGCCATGTTTGAGTCAGGAGTTATCGGCTGGGTGTACGGTAGGTACTGATTTCGGTAATGTTCGCCATCTATGGCCTCTCCTCCCCCCCCCCCCCTTTTGTCCTCTCTCCGTTTATTATCTGTAGACTTAAACAAAATCTTTGATCCAAAAACGTGCGAGAGAGTGAGAGGGACATTAAGAAGAAGGGTATTTAACTATGTATCGGTTTACTCCCTTTCTTTTGTTACCTTCTTTCCTTGACCATTGTCTTTGCTTCTTCTTCATTTATTGTTCTATAAACAGATAGTCATGGGTTCAAACACCTGCTGAGTCAAATATATTTCATTCTAAATTGAAGTACAATATCGATTATCATCATGATCATGAAAAAGGTCACTACAACCGAGATGGAGATCTCATTGTCACGATACGTGCACTGCAAAAAGTGTCGGGCGAATAGTCAACCAAACCATTTGTAATATATTGTCAAACACTTGAGCAGTGTAGTTGACACTTGTCCTGTTGATGAGGTTAATTTTGTTATATGGACGAGGTAAAATTCCCAAATCGCTATTTCGATTGACTTTTTGCCCTTCCAGCTTAAGCTATATGATATATAAAATCTCTCCTTTGAAAAGAATCAACAGCAAGGCCAAAGATATTCAATATGGATTGAATGCGTGTATAAAGAGCGCCATCTACAGTTTGACGTTGGTCCAAGCTTTCACAAAGTGTCATGAAAAACGATTCCATTTTTTTTTATTGGGTGCATTCAAATTAATATATCATCATGAAATGAAATATTCAGAATTTTTAAAATGTGACAAAAATAAACCATTTCATCTCTGGTTAAAAAAAAAGAAGATCTGCCTGATTTTCTAATATTTCCTGAAACGATAGAATTAGCAATTTACAATGATCATTACATTATGATTACAATATGAATTTATGATGCTAGCTTCAGAATACTTAATTTTTCAGGTGGTAGACGTTTTATGAATGACATTGTTGAGATGACTGGGATGAGGTGGATCACACCCTATATGCTTTTCAGTTGGATGTTTGCTACACCTTTCTTTGCTGCAGTAAGTCTTGTATTGATTTATATTTCTTTGTTTTAATATATGTAGTTATTTGTTGGCCTAAACATAAGACACAAGGTATTGTCTAACGAAATATTGACCAAAATTAAGCGATGATTTGAAGGAGAAAAAAAGTGTTTTGATATCAAAAGATAAACACAAGCATTTAGCCATTTTCTATTTTGTCAATTTGTAATGATTGCCAAAGTGTCGTCGTTTTCTTACTTTGCTGTGCGTTTGCATCTATCTTTTGTGAATGCTTCAATGGGAGTTGTTCACTTTGTCCAGATCGTTTTTCTCGTTTGCCAACAATGGGTATGAGTGGTTCGTCACAATTCAGACGTTCGTGCCTTTGGCAATACAGTAGTTCATATGAGCGCCCTCTAACAAATTCAATGTTTTGTTGGGGTGGTTTTATTTTGTTTGTCTTGTTTTAGTTTTAATAATTGTTTTCTTCAACTAATTCCTTCGCAGACGATCTTCATGTACAGTCTTGTTGCCTACCAACCGTTATAGTATGAGGACGTGTACACCTATCCCTGGTGGGGATATATGATTGGGCTTATGATGGCTGTGTCCTCCATGATCAACATACCAATCTTCATTTTCTACCAGCTTATTTTCAAAAGTCAAGGCTCGCTAAAAGAGGTATTGGTTTATGTTTGCTCTGATGCATTGAATTAGTTGGTTTGCAGAATTATGTCTTTTTCACCATGCACGTTATGTGACTACATAGTTTCAGTCCATAATGTCATCATAGATCAAATAGGAAGCCGGAATATATGTTGATTACTCGTAACTAAATTTAACTCGATCCAATGTCAAAGAGCTCCCCCACGTGGCGCTCTAACTTTCTTCCCTCACATTATTTCGAAGTCAAGTCGTGAATTATCCCGTGTACGTTTTCTATAATATATTTTTCGAACAAACATGTACATATTTATTTTTAATTTTATCTACATATTTTTTTTAATTTACAAGGAATAATTGTGCATTCATAACAGCCTGTTGTAGGGCCTTTGATGCTAAGAGGAGAATTTACAAGTACAATTAAATTACGTTAAAGATCTGACATTGGTAGAGAACATAGCAAGCTACTCGCGGCCTTCAAATCAATTGAAGTACTGTATCGCGAGGTGATACTAATTTATATATTTGATATGTGATAAGAAGAAATGGGCATGTATAGGGCCTCCGTCTGCTGTAGATACCACTGAACTGTCTAGCTTGTTTTCTTGTTAAAGGGCTATTCAAACAGCTTGACCAAAGCACCGCGCAAAGGGCGATGACTTAAACCTAGGCTTTTTCAAACATCTTTCTTCGAACAGACTAATTGAAACTGTCTAGATTATTGAGTTTTTTTCTTTCTGTGTGTTCTCTTTTTTCCCCTCCTTTTTTGTTTCGTTTAGAGATGGGACATTCTTACTACATCCAGGGTTCCTCCTTATGTGTCTTCGATAGATGAGAAAGAAAATGGCTACCTCCAACTCGAAGTTCGTTAACATTCAGTCACAGTGGTTTCAGTTGGCGAGTTCTGACCAACTTACGACTCATAGCTTTTGATCTAAATACGCCCTCCCACTGTAAATCTAAAGGGATAGACCTGTCGGTGTTTTACCAAATCGTTCTAAAAGTTATACACAACTGGGCGATGTTTCACCAAATCGTTTTTAAAGTTACGAACGACTTTAAGAAAGACTGGAGCACGTTAATTAATGTAATACACATTATATTCTCAACAGTTCAGCGCAACAACTGATACCAGTCGTGCGTAAAGTCGTTCTTAAAATCTTTCGTAACTTGGGAAACACCATCCAGGATTGCGTTAATGAAATACGCAAACGATTCTCCATCATTCAGCAGAAGAACTGATACAAGTAGTGCGTAAAGTCATTCTTAAATTCTTTCGTATAACTTGGTCAAACACCGTCCTGTTTACTATTACATTCAAGTCTATGCACATTTGTTGCTAACGGTCGTAGAAATGCGGTGAAATACTGCAGTTGGGATCCAATAGACACTGTTTACGTTATTTGTTGCTATGTTCGGCAAGCTGCGGGCAAGTTTTGGGAATGCCAATAGCATGTTGCATCCTTGAATGCATAAAATTTGCATCTGCTTAGTAAATCGTTCCGGAATATGCATAAAGTCAAAATGAGAATGTGAATAACGCAACAGCTGAACAGGGAGGTGTTTCACCAAGTCGTTTTTTAAAGTTACGTACAACTTTACATTCGACTGGTATCCCTTCTTACGCTGAATGCGCGCAATATTATGAATCATTACGCGTAAGAAGGGATACCATTCGAACGTAGAGTCGTGCGTAAAGTCTTTCTTATCTTGGTGAAACACCTCCCAGAAGTGAGATCGAGAGCAAAGATGGCAGCACTAACCTTTCACTTAGCCATTTATTTGTAATGAAAGCCTTTAATTCACTTGACAAATAAACTCTTGTATATTCCCGAACGGTTTGCAACTCCGGAAATGTTTGGGTTTTTTTGGTTAGTTTTAATGATGTGATAATTCATGACTGACTTATTGTATCACATTGATTTATCTACATGAGCGAGTAAAAAATAAGGTCCATTATTGCAAAACTTCGGTTTTTTAATCCACTCTGTTAAAAGTAAATTAAAATTTAGTTCCTGTTTTCCAAAGAAAGTTTCCAATCTTTTGCGACTGCATTAATGAAGTAGACTCACTCTGGTTTTAGCTGGTAAAATATTATGCTGCATTAAAATGGGTCATATTTTTTTGTTCTATCATTCGGGTGTATATATTTTTCAATAGGTATTTTTTTTTTCAATAGAAATTTATGTCAATGGTCTTTTTAAACCTTTCATTTTGAAATACAATTATGAAAATGAACAAATAAATAAGAACACTTCACAAGGTTGTAATTTGTACAAGCACCTTTCTTTTTATATCAGAATATCATTTTCACATCTTGACCCCCAAGTAATTGTCAAATTATGATCAGAGAGATAAACATATATGTCCATTGAAATACTTAACATGGCAAGAAACATACATACGATTAAATAATGAAAAACAGCATAATCAATAATACTGGTCGAATAAATATATTTCTGCAAGTAAGCATAAACAGAGATTCAAAGAATGACGCGTGACTAAAGTTGTTAGAATAGATTTGAAATTGGCATATTCTATATTTTAGTTCTTGACTTTCAACTTTACAAAAAAAAGTAGTAAATTGAAACTAACAGTAAAATTAATCGTCACCCCAAGCTGTAATTGCATCTCGAAAGTCAAGAATGGGCGATACTAGAATATCCAGGGGATCTAGACCCCTCCCCCCTACCCTTTGACGCCTTGGCACCAATGTTCCGTGCACCCTCCATATTTAAAAATGTGGTAATTGAAAGCATCAAGAATTGAAAACAAGTCCTGTATCAAATTGTAGCAGTTTTCTTTGCAATCATGACATCGTTGTTTTAAAACAAATAATTCAACCAAACCTGACTCAGAAAACTTCAATCCTGGGCTGTGCTGCATAAAGCAGGTACACACGACTCTACGGACGCCTGACAACCCTTTCCTCCACTAAAATACTGTCGCTGAATCGCATTTAAGGAAAGGTCGTTAACTCGTCGAATTGTGCGTAGTTACGAACAGCTTTGTGAAATACAAGTAAAAAAAAGTTAGCACTTGAAAATTAAAGTGTTTTAGACAATATTTCAAAGAGTGAAAAGTAAAGAAACGCCCTTTCCCTTGGGGACTCCCAATCTGGAATCTATGTTTTAAAGATCATGACAGGTGTAGATTAAATATGTTGCCTCTTTCTAAAAACAAGAAGAAAAATATCACCGGCAAAACTTTGGCATCTGAATTTTCCCTCAATTTCCTGAATGCAAAACTTCGTTTATACAGTTCATTCCAGCTAGCCACGACTGTGAGCTTGCAGTGCGCAAAACGTCAACAAAGATCCCTTTTGAGTCTCATTGCCGTAAAACATCAAAAATGTATCCGTGTCTGCAAACACCGTCGTCCTGCGTCGTCTAATACTGAGCTTTCGCTTTGCCACGCCACCACTGTTCACGACGTTAAATTTATGGACTGCCGAAGCGGTTAGAAAGGTTGTTATTTTCTCAGCAAAATGACTTTTATGGCCCCTAGAATTTCATTGTATTCCAGAGCAGATTATCTTCATGGTGTTCGCGTTGTAAAGCGAAAGCCCGGTAGGCCTATTATCCATCCCTGTTCCACGTAGTCTGAAGGGGGAATGTCCTGACAATCTGGAACTTAGTGCAAGCGTAGCATATAAGATTCAGAGTTACCAATACGAAAAAATATGGGAAGACTATCATTGGCTGTGAACCTGTGAAGGCAAGATTGTTTCAAATTTGGAATGTACCACCTTTAAGTGGTCTTGAAGCACACAAATGGTGTTGATACGACGGAATAGCTGCACGCAATAGCTGCACGCAATATTGCACTTATTGAATATATTTACATTTTATCTTATGATGATGTTGCTTGCGAACGATTAAAGTTAAATGATAAAATTTCCAACCGTATGACATATTATTTTCATTGTAATCAATCAGGCCACAGCTATCTTTCTATAACATCTTTAAAAAAAAAAGCCTTATCGCTGTGTTTTATCCGCACTTTAACATTTCTCGTTGTTTGATGATCTTATAACCAATCAAACTGACGGTAAATGTTTAACAATCGCCAAAGGATTTGTCTTATTTTCGTTTTGTTATGTACAAAAACATGAAATGAATTTAGAGTCATCAGTACAAAACAATATGCAGCTGTACGCATAAATAATGAAATAAATAAAATAGAAAGCACATTAAATTGAATGTCATTTATATGGACTATATCGGATCTTCGGACCATTAACTACAAGTTGGAATAAATACAAGAGATCGTGAGAAAATATGGCCTTTTCTTTTGTTTTAGAACGTTAGCAAGTACACCTAAATGAATACTATTTATGCTACATGATATCTTTGAAAATAGACATTATCGAATCTGATTGTTTTATCTAAAATACATTACGATATCGTAAATAAGTATATTAACTGTTCAGTCATTTCTGTAAATGGAGTATACAAGAAGACATGCGTCAACCGCGATACAATTCTTGTCCATTGCATCCACCAAGGCTAATGTTTCTGAAGCCCTTATCTGCCATTACTGCGTTGAGTCCATAATGCTCCGGTGTAGGAATAGCGTTGGAAAACAAACTCGAAGTGCTGGTGACGTCATTCACGGCTGCAGATATATCAGAGTACGGTGCATAGACCGAATTTCCTGTCGGGAACGCGAGTGAGTCTTGTTGTGGGAATGCGAGCGATCGCGGATGCGGGAATTTATCGGCGCCTGATGACGTCAGACAAGATGGCTGCGGCGGTGGAGGCGAGGTTTGTTGGAACTGGCAGCTGAATGTCGAGTTCGGGGAGGAGCTGGTGGCTGAGGCGGGTGATGGGTCGTACTGGCGGTGGTAGATGTCTGTCGGCGAGCTGCAGTACCCGTCCGATGGCAGGAAAAGCTGATGAATCGATTGCGAGGTGCTATTTGTTATGCTACCCGAGGTGAGGTTGTCGCCGAGTCGATGATGCGCGGAAAGATCGTACCCATAGCTGTCGGTCATGCCGTTCATCGGGGCACCGCTGGACCAGGCATTATACGGTGAGGTCTGATCATCCGGGAGCAGCGTACGCGGGTTCAACTGCATGGCGCCAGCTACAAGGTTCGTGGTTGGCTGAGACAGACCACGTGATAGCGTCTGCGCGAATGAAATATTATCCGGAACAACACCAGTGCGCAGAATATCGGCAAGCGCGTGGATGTAGTTCTTTGCGAGGCGTAGAGTCTCAATCTTAGAGAGTTTCTGCGTTGAAGAGTAACATGGAACTACTTTCCGCAGACGATCCAACGCGTCGTTTAAACCATGCATTCGATTCCGTTCCCTCGTGTTTGCTTTCACTCGCCTCATCTTAAACTTCAGAACCCGCGCTTTCGTCATCTTCTTCTTCTTCGGGCCTCGCTTTTTGGGCGGGGGTTTTTCTCCATTTTCGCCTACATTCGCCTTCGAGCCTTTCTTTCGGCTTTTCCCACCCTTTGTTTTCTGGTTTATGGCGGGTTTTTCCTCAAGGGCGCCCTCAATGTCTGCTTCATCACAGCTTTCCGTTTCCGGGGTGAACTCCAACATGACGTCATCAAGCTCCTGCAGGGTGGGACCCATCTCGTGACGTTCTTTCTTGATTACGTTGCCAGTGGTTCTCACGTTTTGTAGGCTAGCCTCTGTACGAAAAAGACAAGAAAGAAAAGGGTTATTGTGAGTTCTCGTTTATCAAGGTAAATTCTATCGAGGGATTTCCTTTCCCTGTACAATAACCATCATTTATGCCATGTTTAGATTATACTAACATCAAATTTGCATTACGATTAAGGGCGACTCATACATTTGCGTTTTTAGCCTGTGTCGATGGCCCATTATTTTTTAAATTAAAAAAAAATGCTCCCAGTCACCAAAGTGCACATTATACGTGTTCATACGGTGGACTGACGTTCGACTTGCGCTCAAGCAGCGTACGCCGAACCGTTCAGTCCCCCGTATGGCCTACGTCCTTGTGCGTCCAAGAAGCGTTTTTAATTTTTTTGTTAAAAAAGTGCTGAGCCGAAGGAGGCTAAAAACGCAAATTTACGAGTCGGTCTTGACGTAGTGATTAGACATATTTTCTTTTATATGCTCTCAGGAAGAAAGAAGATGGTAACGTGAACGTTTTCATACTAAATTTCTTCCACACACAGTAAAATGGAATGATTTCAATCTTCTAAGAATTTTTAGGACTTTACAAATAATAATAGTTGCAAGAGAAACTCCACGCGACCTAACAAGAGTATGAACTATCAAGGCGAAGTGAACACAATTTTGACTTCTTCTTCATGTACATCAGACAAAGCTACTTTGCAGCCCATTTAAATCCATTATGTTACGGGAAATGACAGCGAAGAAAAAAAAATCGCATTTAGTGACATATCTTACGGTATTAGGGGCATTGTATGCCAACTGTCAACATTTCTCTCCATTTTCCATACTCCCAGGGACAAATCGAGACGAAAACATGGCATTAAATAGAGATTCATTTCATGGCCTTTGGCTCGGAGACAAATTGCACCACAACTTTCTCCCGGAGCAGCGCGGCAGCGAATTCAAACACTTCACACTCCCGTATAATTACGCTCTCCGCGAAGCCCGAGTTCTGCGCGAACAAGCGAGCAGCGCAGCGAGCGCACACGAAAGAAAATTCCTCGCGAGCGACAATTCAAACATCGCTGGGGCTCGCTGGCGAGCGGGATAAACCTACGCGCCATATGTTCACATTTTTGTAGTTAATTACAATGCAGAATGGTCCGCATTTTAGCTCGGTTTTAGCGATCCCATTATAGAGGAGGGGTCTTTACGGGCATTCATTGAAGATCTTTAATCCACACCACTTATCTTTCTCGATCCACTTAGACGAATTATAATCGTGGCTATGAACTTGGATGCAAACCGCCAATTATTTGCGCTTTTTGACGTTTAATTCGTTTTTCTCACATTTTGTAAATTGATAAAAAATATTCACCGTTGTGTAGCATCCTTTGTCGTTATCAGTAGCTTTATCTTGCGATCGTCTAACCGATTCTCAGCTTGATTCGAGAGAAGATAAGAGGTTTGGGTGATCATTTTTCGTTTCATTATTTTGACTTCATAAAATTGTCCGATCATGGTTCAATTTCCATCATCATTAGTCCTTAACATCAAGGTCAAACTTAACTTCTCATAACAAATCTAGAGATCATATTAAAAAAATAATCCTAATATTGACAATTGAATGAATTTTAAACAAATTGCAATTTTAACTTACAATCACATTGTAATCTTGTACAACGAACAAAAATAGAATCGTTTTTCTTTTTACATTTTTTTTTTGTTCGGAGGTGACATGCATTTCAAGTTTGTCTCTTAAACAAGAAACAATATTTTGTCATTATTGATCGTTTTAATTTGTATTATTGAGCGTTTAGAACAAAATCTGAATTCATCTACAGCGGACCTTAGTTTTGTAAGAATGTCTTTCTGGATGTCCTTGTTTGTATATATATTTTTTTTTTCATTTTGCTTGTTTTCACTATACCTTGCTATATTCAAATCAGCTATAAAACATTGTCACTTGATACATGATCTAATGAATATTAAAGGTCATCTTTTAATTGAAATACAATTCGTTATTGAAGCTTTGTTATGTATTCAGGGTGCATTGAATCTCATGAAAAGTCGCTTCATATATATTCTCATTATTTACTATATCATTATTAAACTTTGAATTTGTAACTGGACAATTTATTTTCCTTTTTCATTTATCATAAACAGGGTTACATATATTCTGAAATGATTACTTAACAACCTTAACTATCTCTACGAATATCACAAACAAATAAAACATTTTGATTTAACACCTTAAAGAAAACAATAATTAAAAAAAGTATTGAACTGGATTCCCTTTAATTTATTGTGTTATTGTTTGCAATTGACTATATGAGTTATTTCAGTCGTATTGTCATTTTGATGGGTGAATTGTCAAAATAAAACTCATTGTAGAGCAGGTGAGATATATATTCAATTGTCAATATTTTGGGGAAATCTTTCATTAATTCCTTTTCAGAACTATGAACACCTCATTCAATGAATAAAGTTAATCGATACAAAATTGCTTCATTTGTACCTCAACCAACGAACTTCCTTCCAAATTTCCGTTATACCAGTCTCGGGTATGAATTCAGGCGCCAGGAAAGCTGCAAAGTGCTTTTCCAGGCATTGTTCATAATTCCAATTCTAAATCACACCTTCTAAGCTCATGAAAGATAATGCTGCGAAGGGAGGAAGAATAAAAGAACACGGTGATTCTTTACCCCATCACTGTGATCAGAAGGGAGAAAAGGATTTGGACAAAGTAAACAACTTCTTTTCAAGTATTCACCATGTAGCTCGATGAAAACAAACGAAATCGCCTTCCTTCGTACTCTATGGAGATACGTCAAACAGGCGTCACCCATAGTCAGTGTATAGACCACTTTCGTAATGTAGTCTACCCAAATCTAACTATGTCTTCAAATGTCAAAAAATAATGAGGGTACAATAATCATAATGCCATCACTTACATACATTGTAGCTTGACCAACCTAGCAACAACCACTGCGTGCTATCCATATTCCTTCTATTTGAATATCACTATTTTATAGCAGATGAACAATTATTATTATGTCATTGTGCGTTTGTCAAAGTAGCGAGCATTAAATTTGAATACATTACGAATGCGGTCTATTAAGGAAAGCCTTTTTTATCAAGAAACTACTGTGAATGATTGAATGTAGTTGTTTACTTTGTCCAAATCCTTTGTTCTTTCCGCTCATATTGCATTCAGCTCCAACGATGCACCTCGTCTTTCACCAAAGTCACTCGTCTGTGAGTATGACTAACGCAGACTGTACAAGCCATGATTACTGATATCATCCGGGAAAAAAAGTATAGTATGGGGCTGTGAGGAGCCTATTCAGTGGCGTCAGTCTTGACAAAATCAATCGTATATCGAGTATATTTTCAACTGGAAATGTAAAAAGAACAATACTAGATACCGTCTTCCGTTTTCCATTTGTACACTATTTGTCTTGATGATATTAAAGCAGTTATTTCTAATGATAAGCGTGACAGGCATTATACCCTTCAATTTGTATGTGCGTTTTTATATGTATGTGTGTTTATCAGTGGTAGATATGGACATGGTATTTTTTTTTCTTTGCCATTTACGGTATATATCTTATTTTGTGTATAAATTGTGGGGTGTGAGGACGTGTGTATGTGTCTTGTGTGTATCGAGACTATTACGATAATATTGAGGAAATAAGAACGATGTAATGTTTTACAACTTAAATAGAGGGGGGGGGGGTACATATAGGCACTGGAACAAGTTTTAATAGAGGTATATTTGAGAGAATAATAGATGAGGAAAGATTGAAAAAAATGTTGAGTGGTGGGCCTCAGGTGGCGGAGCGAGGGGTAAGGGAGTTACCCGTCTATTCTTAAACTGTAATTTGCCCCATCACCAGTTTTCTATCCTTTTGTTGCCAAACTACGCCCCGGGCCTAGCTTGACAAGATCTCACTCCACGTATGGCAAATGATGCTTTATGTTTCACGGCCTCCCACGTTCTCTCTCTCTCTCTCTCTCTCTCTCTCTCCCTTTTCTAACTTTTTCTCCCATTATCACTTGCTTCGCTATTTGAGACTTAATTGCCACGCCGGGAGATGGTACACTCCCTTATCATTCAGGCAAAAGGGTGGAGAACAATTAACTCACATTACATCGAATTCTCTAGCGGATTTGGTGTGAAAACGCGCAAAGCGAGATCATCGGCCGCCATTTTGTTTCTATTTTATGTTCTCTCTAACACCCGCGTACACCTTTTGACGCCTCCTATCCTTCACATCGGGGTACGCGGGAGTTGTCCGAGCGCGGTCCCTTGTGAGATCGCATCAGCTCGGGCTAAACTCATGCATGATTTAACGGGGAAACCCGTGTATGATTCGTCATTTAGGTAAACGTAATGATCTTTCGGGAAAGCTACAAATGGAGTCCATTGTGTTTACAACACATTGGATTGCTCAATGGGAGTAGAGGTGTCAAGGCGAAACGGGAGGGGAAAATAACTCGAGAGAGAAAAAGGAAGAGAAAGGGAGAGAAAGATAGTAAGGGCACACAAAAGTAATTTAATGCATTGTAGTCATTGGCTCGATTAAAGCGACCACGTGACAAAGCGCATTATCTGCTGTTAAAAGTGGCGCCACGTTCGTATACGTTTTCAGCTCGAATTTACAATTACTGGATTCACTTGATTTTGACAATATAATTTTTTGATAAACCTAAATGGTATAAATATATTGATGAGCAGTTTTTATAATATTATAACTAGCATTGTTATTCATGAAATCTATTTACTGTTCAGAATTACCTAAATGTCATGTATTCCAATAGCTGTGAATAGTGTATTTTCTTATTTACATATATTTGCTTACTGGGCATATGCATGTACAAACGAGTAATTAGAAATATTGATCATAATCAAACGACGTTGCCATGCCGTGTTATATTACTCATTTTTGTTCATGTACTAGCTATGCATTCATTATGATCATCAGACAATAATTGTTGACGTTGGTTTTGTGTATTTGAGGCTTTTTCGTATCGGCGTTAGATATGGACATATTATTTTTCTACCAATCAGTATGGTAGATATACTTCACGTCAGGTGGGTGTTTTGTGTGTCTGTATGTGCCTTTTGTCCTTGTTGGTATTTTAGAGTGTATGGGGTGATTTCCTCGTTATGGGGTACGTATGTACGTGCATGTTGTTTGTTATCATCAGTAGATATGGATATAGTACTTTAGTATTTATATCTGATCGTTCAAGCTAGCTTCGTTAAAATTCATTTTATGTGTTTGTGCTTTAGTGTAGTGTATGTGCGTACAAGTGTGCGCGTATTTGTTCGCATGTGTGTGTTTCTATTTATATATGTGTAGGTATGTGTGCGCATTTGCATGTTAATTTTAGTGTATGGGGGTATTACAGTAATATGGGAACTGACATGTAGCATGTTGGTTATTTTGTCCCTAACTAATGATTTCTAATCAAATAACATCAGCCAAATAAAGGGTTACACTACCAAAACATGTTATGGCGCGGAGATTTTCCCGGAAAAATGACGACGGTGGGGTACGATCCAGACCCTTTTCTGCCAAATGGACCATGGCCCCTTATAAACTAACTATTATCAGAATTTGTCCGTGATGTATACACCCTTCTATGCCAATCTGATTTGTATATTATGTAGAGTGCACTACGCATTTGAAAATAAGAATATACAGAGAGGTCAAGCTTACGAGTTGAACACGAGAATGGTACTAAAAAAAAATCACCAGCTATATAAAGTAAATGAAGCGTGAAGTGCATTATTTCATTAATGTAATGATTAATATACACGTCTTTGTCCAGAGAATAATTCCTATTCAATTCATTTGTGACACCAAGTGTCAAATGAAACAAATAGATATATTAAGCCCCATCTCAAAATACCCTCAACAATCACTGATTAGCCAAGGCAGGCAAGGAGGATGCCTTATTAAGCCGACAGTCAGGGGAAGGTGATGTAATTTACAGTTTAATAACTCACTTTGGGATACGGGAAGACAAACACTCGACTTGGAAACTGAGCTATCTTCATTTTGAATGAGCGGTAAGAGCAATTGAAGATGAACCCAATTGAAGAGGTTTCGCGCCAAAACGAATTTAGCGCCAATTTTGATAATCAAGAATTGTCGAGGCTCGCCGAAATGTATAAACTAGTATTTGTACTAAAACGGTGCCCAAAATTGTTCGGGTTTGTTTCCTGCCGTTGTGTATGTCTTTTCTTTATTTAGTTGGTTTCTTTTTAAACCAAATTAAGGTATTTCAGATGTCAACTCGTAATGTGATAATGATGGATATAAGACGTTTTTGCAATGAGACCCTTCAATCTATTGTTTCTAGTAGGGATGAGTACCCGCTCTATCTCTTCAGTTAAGAGTATTCTTCATGGAAACCTCAAAGTCCAAATCTCATGCAGTACGTCACTGTAATACTATTTATTCATCATCCGTCCACCACTCCCGTGTGTATATTATTTTAATTTCGTATTATTACTGTACCCCGCCCTCCCTTGCTCCTTTTTGTTTCATCGTACTGCTTTTCCCCCTCCATATTTCCGTAATTTCCCCTCTTCTCTCATTTGTCTCCGTGCATGTAATCCCATATATATCATCCCATCAATATCGGTTCACTACATATACCAAGATTATTTAGAGTAGATAACATAAATAATTTTGAATACCGTAAAGCATAAGTACAATGCAATGTTAAAATAACTTTCTGGGAGTCGCGCTTCCAGGAGATGGACATTGAGAATTTGTTACTGTAGTCGGACTAAGAACATGTATATCTTTCTATTCACGAACCAAACATCATTCTTTAATTTGATGAAGTTAAATGAATACAATTCAAGAGAAAAATATGAAGAAGGTAGGGCGTTCTGACACCGTCAAGAGTCTCCACACAAATTTCCTTAGCCAAAGGTACGTTTAGTGATCTTGCAGTGTCTCATACAACACTCCAGTTTCGCAAGCAGACGTGATTGAGAGCGGGGTCTTTTGATTGCTAGACGTCATAATTTCTAAGGTGACGTCTAAAGATTAATAGGGTAGATCTTTCACAACTATTGACTTCCCGACACTTGATTCAGAAGAGCTCACCGTCTATCATAAGTAACCACCGCCTTATCTTTTTTTTCCAAAATTCAGGACTGAATTCATCAGGAGAATAATATTTTGGGTTTTTCTTCAATTCATTTGATTCCTGTTATGTAAAACGGACCCCGGATTCTGAGAGGATGAGGGGGGGGGGGGGGTATGCAAACTTGAACGAAGCAATTTTGGGGGACCGCCGCCGGCTTGTTGACAGTCAAAAATGCATTGAAATGCATAGACATTATAATCTCAGCATCGTCGAACAATTAATACGTAATCTATGAGAATAACAATTTTACTCTCAATTCATGAGAATTGAATGTGTAGCGTCAAACTCATAATATCATAATCATGATCTTTGTCCGACATAGATGTCAATGCAAAGGAAAATTAAAATGATTCTACGCTTAGATCTTCATTTTCCCTTCGACCATAAAATAGCATCTTTTAGGGCAATGGTAGGAGACAATTTTTCGTAAATATTTGTTTCCAGTCACGTACGTCAACGTCCTAATTCCAATTTTTCGTCTATCAAATTTATTAATGTTTATCCTCCGATCTACCATCTTCTTCTCCGTCCCAACTTTGAAATACGTTGTTTTTTTTTCGGAGAAGATGCTTGCCAGACATCAAGCCCGATACCATGTATGTCAACACATCAACTCGTCCAAAGCATGTCGCATTCGCCATGGGGGACACTAGTCACTCGTGAGATCCATTGCACACACTCGGTCCCAAATGATTTATGATCTTAATTAAAACCCGAAGACAGTTATAATGAGTCAAAGAATGTCTCTTTTTTTGTTTGTGTTATTTCCCATGTATATTACTCCGTGATGTAATATCAAAATGATTCGATTTGCTCAGACATGGATGTTCATGTTTTATAATTCTATGGTTACCATGCAGGTGATGAAATGCCAAAAACTCTTTTCATGATAAAAATATGATATGATAAAATATCAAAATCATTTGGTTTGTTCATAGATGGATGTTTACGACGGTAGCTCTACGGTTATACTCACAGGTGATGAAATGCCCCAAAAAGATGTTCTCCAAAACAGCTGATCGCAACGTCCTGCATAAACAAGCCCTTTATTATTATAGGGTATTTTATTAAGTCATATCATGGTTATCTTGGTTGTAAGCCCTGACAATAATTAGCAATATATTCTATAAACACGATGAAGGGAAATTACTTCTTACAAATCTTTTGACCGATGTGAATTAGTAATATTCCATATTTTGTTCATTGTACATGATGTGCAAAGTACGAGTATGAATTTAATTAAAATCGCTAATGTAATATTTTCATTGTATATGCGAAACAAAACTATACTAAAAAAAGTAATAAGTGCAACATTTTGCTTTTGGTACCGCAATCGGCTTACGCATTCATTTCAATACTTCACGAGCTTTGAAGACTGTGTAATAAAGATACATACCAGATAAAAAAAAACTAAGGTCGAAATGCAATTTATAACAAAAATGAACAGATAGCAGTGAACTTGAAAAATCTGTAATTCGAGGTGTGAATAAAAAATAATACCATGCAGAATTTAATTTTCGCTCTACCCAACGATTATAACTCGAGCCAGGCCTGGCCACCTATACCGGATGCTTGCGTTGTATTTAGGTCGTTCCCTGGTGTAACATACCGTATCATATCTAGTTCTTAAGTGTATGTAATAAAAACTGTATTTCTTTCTTTAAATGGTAGAGAAAGATCAGTCCCAGAAGCATATTAATTTTCTAATCACCTGTATAATGAAAATATAAAAACAAAAGCAAAACGCTGAATAGATGTTATAGTTACGATTAGTTTTGCTCGGCAGCTTCAATTTCTTTTTTCATAATAAAAGATATGCGTAGTTGTATCAATATTTCATTGATTTTGTTTGATTGCTTTTGATCTTTGACATAATAAACTCTCGTTTGACAATCGATCTTATTGTATTATTATCAATTTCAGAAACATAATAAATTTGGTAACACATGGGTTTTGAAATATGAAGCGATATTTCTTTACTTAGCTGCATTTGCTTTAATTTTTGTTAGAAATTTTAATTTCAACTATTATGAAATGAAAAAAATGATTGTCGACGTGAAATGATCCTTCCAAATCGATTGTTTCCTGTATCTGCTTTTAAATGCAAATCGATTGTAATTTAACCCTTTGCTCCTGAGGACTGGATACAATAGGAAATGCACGTTGTTGTATTTTGTAATTGTTTTATTGTTTTCCATTACCTTTTGTACGCTTTTATTCTATTTTGGCATTGTCTTGCCACATTGCTTGACACTTTACACCTTCAAGTTTGCAAGAAGTCATATAACAGATTTGATTTCTACTATGAAAATATAGCACTCGAATTGAACGTCAAAATATCAGTTCGCATTAGCGATTAAGTTGCATATCTATCTATTATTACACAGCCAGTATAAAAAGTTTTGTTCAATAAAATTCTACTTTATATAATGTTGTTGAACTTGGAAATAACTTTTCCAGAACCTCGCAGGACGTCCCATTATAGTGTGTAAGCATGCACTCGTGCCCTCGTTTGTTAGAGTATCATAACGTTTTAATAGCACTTCAAAGGCTCTATCGAAATAACACCTGATGCAAGAGGAGAATTTTCTACGGTTCCCCCGTTTTTCGCGATAAATTATGGGCCAACGACGTGATTAGAAAATGCTTATTTTCGCATGAGCCATCCACGTCAAAACATGATATCGAATTAATAAACACGCATTACAGTCATCGTCCAAATTGTAGGACTAATCACCCCCCGCCGAAGATTTAATATCATCATCTCGTGAAGACACAAAATCGAGTATTTGGGACTGTGGGGTGTCTCAGCGTGTAGCTGGGGGTTTATTGCTATGGTGTCTTCGAATATACGAAATCCACCTGTTATGATCGCGCGGCGTGTGCCATGATGCGCGGCGAGCCGGAGCGCTCGAACTTTATCCGGCCATAGTTTATGGATATTACACCTGATCTGAAGGCTATCAGATTTCTTCGCCTTTTCTTAGTTTGTCAGTTTTCATTAGATCTTCCCACCACAGAGTACTGGTGAAAGTTGATATCGTAGAATAGATCCACTGCCTCCATTGTCCGACGCTTTGTGTCTGCATTGTCTATTCTTTTTATTTTATGTGAAGAAAAAAAAATGATTCCAAGGTCCAGATATAAAAGTGAAAGTTATTCCCAAATGAGAAAATCTTTGAAAATGAAATAAATAATTTCAGTGTCTAAATTGCGACATCGATTAGTTTAATACCTAATTGCTATTATAGTCCAGGTAAATTGCATTAACCTGCAATTAGTATTCAAACGTAATGGCTGTTATATTTTTTTAAGAACAGAATGCTAACGAATTGGGGAGATACGGAAGCTTACACGTGTAGTTGCATTCGTGCTGCACGTTTAAGCTTCCGTGTTTTTCCATTCGCATGCCTTCATCCGGCTCAATTCGCATAGGCATGGGGAAGCTTTTTGTAAACGTTCAGCAATCTTAATCTATAGTGTCTCCTCTAAATTAAAATATCTGAAAATATAGTAATCGTAAAGTAAATTATATACACTCTGAGCATACGAAACTAGATTTGAATTAGAGTTAACTCATACCATTTCAAAACGGACGCCTTTTCAAGTCAAAATCGTGTCCACACAATCAAGTGTGTGGTCAGAATTAATAACTATTGTCCAGTCGTAGGTCACTGACACCTCCTGACAATGAATGATAGCCCAATTTGATGACTGACCTCCTACAAAATTAACCCTTTCCGTGCCATTATCAATTGCATGCAGTCCTAGTGGTTCTGTCACACATTTTGCGTTTATAAAGGCCGACTCACACCTTTGCGTTCTTAGCGTACATCGGCCCAGCGTATTTGGAAATTAAAAAACGCTCCCTTAACGCACAAAGACGCAGATCATACAGAGGAATGACATTAATCGTATGCTCGTTGAGCGCAAGCCGAACGTTAGTCCATCGTCTGGTCTCCGTACTGTGCGTCCAGGGAGCGCTTTTAATTTCCAATAACGCTGGACCGACGCAGTCTAACAACGCAAAGGTGTGAGTCTGCCTTCAACAACGAATGTCCATCGTAACTATCTTTATGACAGAAATATAGAAGGGGATCGCTTGGCTTACGCTAGTATGTGTGTGCACATTGAGCATACGTAATGCAAACTTAAACCGTTCCGTGCCAAAATTAATTGCAGGTGTTCAGGGAGGTTCAGGCAAACATTTAGCGTTCATTATGTTCATGACCAACGTATGCCCATCGTCGCTGTCTGTATGACAGAAATTAGGGAGACGCTTGGATTACGCTATTATATGCGGACATCGAGTACAAGTAATGCAGAATTAATCCACTGTGTGCCAATATCATTTATTTGCATTCATAGAGGTTCATATTTTACGATCATACCCAACGTATGCCAATCGCCACTGTCCTTATGAATATTAATATAGAAGGGAGCCGCTTGGCTTACGCTTGTAGTTGCGTATGTTGAGTACATGTAATTGAAGCGTTTCAAACCAATATCAATTGCATGATTCTGAAAGGTTTAGTCACACTGTCCTTATGAACATAAATACAGAAGGGAGACGCTTGGCTTCCTTTAGCATATGGGTGTATTAAGTACAAGTAATACAAAATTAGCCGGTTCCGTGACAATGTATCGATTGCATGCGTTCATGGGCAACGTTGATATAGAAGAAAGACGATTGGCTTACGCGCGCTATTATGTGCATACATCGAGTGTAAATTGAAGGAATTTAACACAGTGTCTGCCCTGCGTATTCGTTGTAACTAGGACTTTAAATAAACGTAATATACATTGGGTCAAGAGTTTGCTGATAGGTTGGCTGTTAACACAATTGTGTAACTGAGCCATCATCAAGTTTCTGTGTTGCGCACGCTAGAAGATTGATCGTTTCTGAAAGCAATGGCGACGCCGAGGAGCACACCTTTCAAATCTTCAGTGAAGAATGAAATATCGAGATTTCGCTCATCATTCATAATACTTAAACTACAATTACCATCCTTTAAACCCAGATTATCCCTGCTCTATGCCCCACTCCCCGTCTCCTTACTTGTAAAGTGAGAACTGTTGGCATATTAATTTTTACGTATATGTGTGCGATGATTCGTGTTCACATGCACTCGTTATGCAATGTAATTGTTTTTGCACTTGTAGGTCGTGCGCGTGTGCGTGTGCGTATGAAAGTGGATGTGTGTAATTATACTTGCATTAATCGTTATTTATATATATATATCTATCTATTTATTCATTTATTTATATTTATATTATTTAAACAGGGCAGCAATTCTAACAAAATTTGATCTACCATTGGGCATGCAAACTTAAAGAGAAATATACAATTAAAACAATGAATACAATTAAATATATCATTTATAAAACAAATTTGATCATGATAATAATTAAAAAGAGCAAATTAATATGAAAACGTCATCTTCTATGGTTGCAGCCCCTCTCCTTTTGTTCATTTCATACGTGTAAGCCTATGGAAGTGTGTAAAAATTATGATTACTCCCCCACCCTCACACACACACACACACACACACACACACACACACACACACAAATACGCACACTTGTCAATTCGTTCCACAGCCCATAATCAATATTCTGATGGGGGACAGGTTTTGGCAAATTCTGAGTCTTCTCTCAATTTCACTCTATCAGGGAATTGTCAGATGCATGGTAACTCCACCATACTAACATTCATGCAAATGTAGTGCATTTTCTGATATTGTAAATGATTCACATTACAGCAGAGCTAGATGAAATTTAAAATGTACTACCGTAACCCCTAAAACCCTTTATACATATTTCTAACTCTCCAATGAAATATCACAAATATATTTTTCTTCAAACGCCAGTAAGGTATACTATAGACCTACAATCCCCACAAACTTTAATTCAACAAGTGTATAATTGTGATGAATGATTGCTCAATCATGAATTAATTGGCATTTCAGAAATGGAAAGAACCGAGCCATCTCGAAAGCACGATTTACCCCCACCAATATACATGTAGGTTCATATTTTTTCAAAGGGGTCACTCAATGTCAAAGTAAAAGCCACGACTGCAAATGCGATCATTTTTTTCTTTTTTTTTTCATCTAAAGTCACTGTCACGGCAAGGTCCTTCGCCTGCTGTGGTAATCAGTTGATTGCTTGTATTGTTAGAGGATAAGAGAGTTTTTTGGTAAATCAATTACGGTTTGAGATGGAAACGTGCCGACAATTGGATTTATGAATGGAGAGGGGTTTCGAGTCGCTTGTGACGTCACTTTTTTGTTGTCAGCTAATTTCTATTTCGTCACGTTCATTGTCAAATCTGGTGTTGTCGTATTTTTGTTGTTTTTTCTTTTGTTTTTGTTTATTTGTATTCGTTTGTAATAGCTTATACGATGATTTCGTGTTGCTTCTGAAGCATGCTTCTTTGATTGTGACGTCACTTTTTCGTAGTCAGCAACTTTTTATTTCGTCACGTTCATTGCCAAATCTGGTGTAGGGTTTTCTCATTTTTTGGTTTATTTATTATCATTTATTTTTACTAAATCATTCTTTTTTTGTTGGGGGCTTTGTTTATCTGTTGTTTTTTCGTTTGTATTACTTTAAACAAGATGATTTCGTTGTATTGGTGTAGCTTCTTTGGCATGCTCCTTTGATTTTGGCGTTATTTTTGTAGTCAACTCATTTTTATTTGTCATAACATTCATTGTCAAACCTGGTGTCTTTTTTGTTGTTTTTTATTTTAATGCTTTGTTAGTTTTTTAAAAATTTTTTTAGTAGTTTTATACCGGATCGTTTTTTTGTATTGGTGATGCTTCTTTGAGGATAATAGACTGATAGAGTTGTTTGGTAAATCAATTACGGTTTGAGATGGAAACGTGCCGACAATTGGATTTATGAATGGAGAGGTGTTTCGAGTCGCTTGTGACGTCACTTTTTCGTAGTCAGCTACTTTTTATTTCGTCACGTCCATTGTCAAGTATGGTGTTGTTGTAAAATTGTTGTTGTTGTTGTTGGCTTTGTTTGTGTGTTTGTGTGTTTTTTGTTTCAATAGTTGAAATCATTGGATTTCACTGTATTGGTGATGCTTCTTTGGCATGTTTCTTTTAAATTGTCACGTCATTTTCCATAGTCAGCTACTTTTATTTCGTCACGCTCATTGTCAAATTTGATGTTTTTTGTATTTGTGTTGTTTTGTTTGTTTATCTGTATTCGTTTGTAACAACTTATACGATGCTTATATGGTGCTTCTTGGGCATGCTTCTTTGATTGTGACGTAATTTTTCATATTCGGCTACTTTTTTATTACACCACGGGCCTGCTGCATAAATAGTTGCGTTTAAACAGAAACAGAAAATTTAACGCAACTCAATTATTAACCAATCAGGAGCGCGTATTTTGAGAGTTTCGTTTAAACGCAACTTTTTATGCAATAGGGCCCACGTCCATTTTCAAATCTGGTGTATTTTTTTTGTCTGCCTTTATTTTGTTTATCTTCCTTTTTTTACATTTTAAACTGTCCATATTGACGATGATTTTTGTTGGCGTCACACATTGATTGTAGCTCGAAAATCAGGAATATACTACTAACAGATATAAACTATTTGCGAAAAATAAAGTCGAACGTAAATTCGATGGTCCTTTGTAATGCTATTCAAATCGGAATACACGGCGTGGTTCACTTTACTCTTCAAATGTCATGATTGAGGAGTTAATTTTTCTTCAACGAGTAACCATTTTAGGGCATATCCAACTATTCACTTTTCCATTTATGTTTATTTGTTTCATATAGATAATATTATCTGTTCTTTATTCCAACAATATTTGTCAGCGCGATTGTACACTAAATAAGGTCAAATTCTATTCAGTAGACGATAACGCGATGTATAAGTTAGGGTCACAGCATGACGGATTTTGAACCCGAGCTGTTCATTCTAGATTTCACCAAAAGACAAATTATTCCTGGACGAAAATAATAACTGACGTAATCTGAATTACATATCTTAATGTCAGTGACCTACAGGATATCCAACCTAAACATGTTCAAGCATTTGATTTGTAAAAGCCATCCATCAGTTCATATTTAGAAAATCGGTTTGCTTTTATGTCCAATCGCCGCAAAAAAAATGACACCGCCTCTTTCCCCTCCGTCACCAGAATCACAGAAGGAGGCAAAATGTTGACGCATCTTTTGGCGGGAAAACCTCTTTGTCGGTGTCACACCTATGTCACGTGTTGCAATGGAGCGAGGCGGATTGAACTAGTTCCCTTAAAAAGGTTCGATGTAATTAATGTCACGTGGGACCTCATCGGAACGAATGGGAGATGACACACGAGTGACAGCGAAGTGAAAGATAATTTCATCATATATTACACCTGGTCTAGTCCTATTATCAGCTTATTGTCGGGATTTTCCAAAAGCTAACTATCGTGATTGTCTACGTGCTGCTTAGATAATATCATTTAAATATTTTTTTTTTTATCATTCTTTTGAAAATCTGACTTTTCCTTCTGCTGTATAAGATTTAAATCCCATTAATTCCATAGTCATTTATGTTTAGTTGATACACACACACACATGAACACACATAAAAACGCACATATATACGAAATGTTATCTTTAGAATTTTAAATTTGCTAGTGATTATTTGCCCCATTCCATTATTCTTTTCGTTTAAAACTGTTCTCCCAGTTTACAAGGGCAGCAAATATTCGACGAATCATTTCAGTCACCAATTCAGTCTAAATCATGCACATGATTTCATTGTTTAAAAAAAATTCCCAATTCTCGATATTTTTCAATTTTGGAAAGGGCAAGAGTTTTCTTTAGGAAAATAGAATTATATATTTTTTTCTTAATAGAGTTTGAATCATCGAGCAATAAGATTCGTTGGACACAAAGTACATATTAAGTGATAAGTATTATGCACAATATACACATACAATTGCTGCAAGTTTGTATGACCTTCGTTCTAAGATACAAAAACAAATACAGAACTATCATTAAGTATATCCATGCTTTCTAAATGCATTATTCGACTTATCGGTATAGAATAAACCTAAAAAGCATCAATGCAAGAAAAAATGGCGCGAAAATGCTATCGGATTAAAGTACGTCTTGCACTTTGGAAAGTGACGCCTTTTCGTATGGGTTGTTAAATGAAACCAAACTCAGTACCATTTTGATAGGTTAATCAAATTATCCAACCCTTAAGATTTGCATTCTTGACTGGATAAATCATGGCTGTAGGCGATGAATCTTAGTTAATCCCCAATATAGGATTTCATATCAGACTGCTAAATTTCGGAAAAACCCAAAATTCTTCTAAAATGGAAGATTTTATATCTTATGAACAGTTTTACTTGCGTAAGAGGATAAAAATTATAATGATTATTAGGCCTCGTCGCTTTAGACCCTTATTTATTCCCCTTGGGAGCAAACAAAAAGAACATTGACCCTGTTTAGTGAGAGAAAGACGCGTATTTTCTACGTGTTACCTGAATGATAGTAGGGATAACAAATTATGATAATATCAATAAGATAGTGATTTAACAATTATGATAATGATATTCGCAGAGGCAAGAGATTAATGATAATAATGATAGCATTGGAATGAAGTGTAAAGCCGTCCCTATTCTTGATATTCGGTCGCTGGAAAATTAGAAAACAAAACTATCAAATTGTATCAGATTCTAATGAAACTAATTTTAGCACAGCAAATTGGTTTACTTCAAAGAATATCAATTTGTATCACTTTTATGAAATAATCCTTAATAAGCAATATTTATGAATACATTTACAAGGGAATAGGGTATTCCAAAGTGTGAAGTGTTTTCACGCTGTATGAGTAATAATTTTGGTTTGTGTATTTGGGCAAATTAACACCTCAGTTTTCGTATCAAAAATGCTGATGAATCCAGAAATTCAAATATTGACATTCTTTCATTATCTAATTGATGTAAATTCAACATTGATTTTTCCTTTCCCCCATACAGTCCGCCATCCCTTAAAGGAAGCACCCACAGGAGGGGAACAGGTTTGTATCATCTACCGGGCGTGGCTCGGCACAAAGGGAACAAAGGGTTGACGTGTGTGCGGCATACGTGGAAAGGGCATACATGGGACAGTCGGGCAGGTTATGAAAAGAAGTCGTGGATTTGAGGGTGTCGTCGCACGCGCGCGCACATCCTTCGGCTTTGTCGATTCTGGAGCACGGCGCGTGCGCTTGTCGTGCGTCCAGAATCGAACATCACATGTGACGATAGTTACAAATACAAACAGTAACTGCCCCCCCCCTACTCCCCGAAAAAAAAGTTTTAAGAAATAATAGAAATGAATGAATATCTTTGAGAAAAGTATGGGTCCTATTTTGTTGAAACTTGTTTTGTGATGATTTTATTTTAATGTTTGCGGGCTCTTTTGCTTATATTATTTTTGTTTATTTTTATGGGAAAGAAATCATAACATCACCCAAAGGTAACCGGTAAACGACACAATTGAGCATTCATAAATACCTGTTCATTCTGTAAACCATCACGATTGTATTATGAGCGACTTAACGGTGTAAAATATGTCAATATTGCTTGAAAAGGTACTTACTTTCAAGATTTCCCTTTATCGTGTGCTATAATGACTAAAAACAAAACAAATTGAGCGCCTCTCTATTATAGCGTATGTTCTTATAATTATCTATTCATGTAGGCGTATGTCTTATCTTCTTGAAAAAAAAGACTAATTAGGATTAGGATTGTAAAACGTTTCGCTAATCAGCATTTTTTTCTCTCATACAAAGTCATGTTAACGGAACCTGTTGCTATTAACCAATGAAAATGCGCTCGTCTCCCATTCTATTTCTCTCGCCTTTCCTCTCTATCTGTTTTAAATCACCTCCTGTCAAAATGAGACGAAGCCACTCGCATATTTCTATCAAAATCCACCGCAATCAGCATCCCAATCTCAATCGCACCCGCGGACCAGCGCGAGCGAGGTGACCTCGGCAAGCCATCGGGCGTGTGCCGGGCATAAAAGTTTATACCACTCCGTTAGGCCTCTCGGGAAGGGGGTAACATAGCGAGCGTCAGTTGTAGTGGTCTAGAAATGAAAACTTTGTGTTTTTGTCTGTGTTCTGTTTTTATGTTTTTATGTTTTTTTTTTTTTTTCTATCATCATGATCATGTTTCTTATACGGTTTAGGTTTTTTTTTTTATTTTCCGCATATAATAATTAAAAAAAAAGAATGGAAATTTTACAGAATCAAATGAATGAATATATCACATATGCCTAAAAATAGGAATGATGAATTCATGCATGTTTCCTGCCAACGAACGTAGTTACCGTGTATTGCCGGACTGTCGGGCAAGACTCGGGAAAGCGCAACATTTGTGCATAGTAACCGCTTAAAATTTGCATCTCATTACGAACAGTTTAGTCCCACTTGAGCGTATCATTAAGATTTATCCTTACTACGATTTTAAATCGAAATATTTGTGACGTATTTTGCAAGCGATTTGTAATTCTTTTCGTTAGCATTCGAAATGCTTCCTGTTATTTCGTCCATATTTGCAAAAGGCAGCTAGGTGAATAATTATGACTTTAATTGCGAAACATTGCGATTTTAAATTCATGAATATTCCTATCGTATTTGCAAAATGGTCCATTACGACTTTCGTAAACGTTTGTAATATACTTCGTATTTCTTCGTCCATCTTCACAACTGCCAGTTGTAAATTGTCTACATTTTCAACATATTCAAACTTTTATTTTAACTTATAGTCCTCTTTGTAAGTTTTCTCAAATGCTCGCAATGTTTTCGTTATATTCACTGGAGGCGTCGTGGTGTAGTGGTCTTGACTCTCGCCTTTCAACCCGAGGGTCGTAGGTTCGAATCCCACCCATGGCTTCAATTTCCTTCAGCAAGAAATTCATCCACACTGTGATGCACTCAACCCACGTGATGTGAATGGGTACCTGGCTGGAATCTTTATTCATTGAAATGCCAAGTGCGCTGGTGGCTGCCGGGCTAAAGGCAGGGTAATAAATGCAAAGCACCTTGAGCACTCAGTCAGCAATCAGAATAGATACGTGAGCTATATAAACTGCATATATTATTATTATTATTATTATACAAACTTGATCATGTTTACGAATCGTTGCGATTTATATACCATAAAATAGTCGCAATCAAATTCGTATATGTGGGACTAGGGCTTCATGTGATGGGTCGAAAACCTGTCGATATATCGGCTAGAACTTACTTTTCCAGTCCATGAATTTGCTCCTGAAAAACAACCTAAAAATAAAAATAATTTGCTAATCCTTTACAATAATCCTCGTATTATTCTCGTCTCGTAGTTCATAAATATGACATGAAAAGTTTGAAGTCGATAATTCATTGATACATTCTCCTAAAGTCATATGGTTCCAGTCAAACTGTCGCATAAAAATGACAATGTTCATTTGATTCATCGCTTTTCTCGGGGAACGTTTGAAGTTCAAAATACACCTGGAATAGAGGAGCATAGTATGCAGAGATACCGACCGCTCGGAAACATGTATGTGTGAATATTATTAGAATGTGAGAAAGCAACAAACATCAACAGCAAGCATACCCATGCGCGTACCAAGGATGTAGAGACCAGACCGGGAAGGGGGGGGGGGGGGGTTAAAAAA
>BQKZ01000233.1:148949-159645 GCA_036244855.1 Temnopleurus reevesii | reverse complement strand
ATGCAGTTTATAAGATTTTATCATTTACATTTGACAGTACAGGAAATGATTTTCCTGTTATCGCATCGCAATTTGCTTTGCATTTTAGCATGATTGCTACACAAAAGATGATTTATATAGCAACATTTTTAAACATAGAACTGTATAGAAAAGTATTGGGAATGATTCCTCAATGTCTAAGACTGCTAATCAATTGTGAGACTAAAATTATTCACTGCAATGTAAGATCACTTGTACTTTAATTCTTTTATTTTTGTAATTTATTTAGTTCTGACAGAGACCTCGGCACAAAATGGAGAACTTCAGGAAGTCAAGATGGACACAGACGTCAAAGGTAAGAAGGGGGAAGAGCTGTTGCTAAGGCCCCAGTTACATGGGGCCCTTGAAGCAAAATGATTCACCATGTCTCTTTGTTTGCAGGCAGCTAACCGTGAACTGAACAAAGAATCATGTTGAATCGTGTTGCTTTCGGGGCGCTATGTGACTGGAGCCTTAATGAGGGCCATTGGGTTGAACAGGGATGACATTTACAACCTAATATCCTTCCCTATGATTTCCTCTATTTATTCTAGAATAGGCCTTTCAATATTTGGGAAAGCAAATATGATATTGTGGGCAAATTTTAAATAGATTTAATATGTTTTGTCCCATTCTACCCCATTGTCATGTTCACCCCATTTTACAGTACAATAGTTTAATTGACATGACTTTTATCAGACTTTCAGAAAACTGAAGAAGTTGTTAGCTTACTTTGACATTGATTTATACATTGTAGATACTGATAGGTTTGCATTAATTTTGCATTACTATGTCCTGCCTTCTTTAAACCTTGTTACTCAGTAAAGTATTCCTCTCGCAATTAGTGCTGTTTTGAGTAGGCATTCATTGAAAATAAAGCAGAAATGCAAACCAAACAAGTAGACTTATACAACAACAGAAGTTTATCAGCTCTTGATTTGTATGCATGCGTGCTCTCAGACTTAAAGTTAAACAATCTTGCTGCCGACAATGCAGACAAATAGTTGAGAAGACAAATCAACAGATAAGCTATCATAAAGGATACTTTATAATCATTCTGCTAATATTTGTTTAGGAACACTTGATGCATTTCCCAAGAATGCATCAATCGTTTGTTTTGATTTCACTCTTCAGTAGTACTACATTTGTCTATGTCCTTGGTACAAAGTCAATCTTGAGGCATTTAGATTTTAATCTGTGTCTTATCTCTTTAGCCTGCATTGTACATGTACTAATTTTACTTCAGCCCCGGTCACATTGGACCCTGGAAGCAACACGATTCAACATGAATCTTTGTTCAGAGGCAGTTAACTGTGCATTAACAACGAGTTGCTTTTGGAGTCCTATGTGACCGGGGCATTATGGAAGCTGAAGTACAATCGGCGTACATAAACAGTTAAAAGTCTTAATAATTGGAATAAGTAGCTGAAAGAACATTTCCTGTTTGAATACAACACTGGCATTTTGAATGACAAGAAAGTTAAAATCAATGAGGAAATACTACTAAAGTAAGCGAAATTTTTTAACACTCTGAAATCCAGCCTCGAGTACAACCGGGTTGTGTTTCATAAAGCTGTTTGTAGAGATACATATGACTTTACAAGCAAATGGGGACCCTTTCGTGCACTTAATGAGACATATGTCCCTGAGTTAACGCCAGAAAAAAGAAGGTCACCAGCAATTTGTTGAATCATTTGTACAGGTTCAAACAGCTTTATGAAACACAGGCTAAGACGATTTCATTTCTGTGAGTCAAGCTCATAAATGATTGTCTTTTTTTAAATCTAGTTCCTCTCAATGATGACGGTGTGGCAGTAGAGATTGCTGATGGGAAGATGGCCGCTGAAGAGAATGGCGACGCAGTTCCTGTCGAAGAGGACAGTATGATTAGCTCGGGTAAGAGAATTTCTTACAAAAGAAACAAATTTGCCCTCGTGTATATTGTTGTCATTTGGTATCGCAGTTGTGCTCATTCAGAGGTGCCAACCTTGTGATAATGTGTGCGAGACAGAATTAGAATATGACTCATAAAGCAACTGAACAAAAATTAGAGAAAATATGTATAAATACTCCTTTTACATAATCCAGAAGGTTAGGACTCGCTATTATCAGACGAGGATATACGAGGCAACTGATGAGCAAGTACACAAAGAAGCAAGCAGACATTGTGAACAATTATAATAAGTCTACTAAACATTTATGAATAAATATTTCTCATTATTTTCTCTTCAGTGAATACGTCGGCAGCCAGCTCCCCAGACACCACACACTGCTCCCGCTTTGGCCGGCTCCATACGGGCGGGTGGATAAGTCTACTGAGCAAAGACACCAAAAAGCAAGCGGAGAGTGTGGAAGACTAATATATGTCTACTAAACATTTATGATTAAATATTTCTCATTTTCTCTTCAGTGAATACGTCGGCAGCTAGCTCTCCAGACACCACGCATTGCTCCCGCTTTGGCCGACTCCAAACGGGCAGATGGAGAAGACTCCTCAGCAAGGATGCCAAGAAACAAGCAGAGAGTGTGAAAGACTCTGAAGCCTGGAAGAGTATCAAAGACCATCCCGTCGTCGCCAAGCTCTGCTCACCGCTTCAGATCCTGTCCGCCGTCTTTGCGTCTTTCGCTCATGGTGGCAACGATGTCAGGTATTTGATCTTGTCCTCCTTTTGGCAAATCCCATCGAATAAAAGACAAACTTTAGATGAAGAAATAGGTTAATTTAGGTGTTCAAAGATGCAATTAACTGATTGTATTATCTATCTTTGAATACTCGATTTTAAGGCAACAATGTGGCAGTCTTTTCTTAATTATCTTCATTATTTGTTTAGGAGGCTACAATGGCCAGATAGATGATACTATTCAATTATTTCTTTCAAATGAGAAATAATTCAGATTATAATAGCCATTTTCCCCTCATTTGCAAATGTTGGCTACAATATTTCCATATTTTATTTGCATTCATTGCAATTCAGAAAGTAAACAAAGACAGATTCCAAACCTTTGAATATAACACCGTCTGTACTCGTATGCCGGATGCCGTTATCAAATATCGGAAATACTTTGTGTGCTTTTCCAAATCAGAGTAAACAACCAACCATTATCTATCTATTGAATCGAACAAAAAATGTAATGAATTTCCATACAGGCGGGAGTGATGCAAAATAGAATATTTCCTATTACAACGCTGATAATTGCTAAGATGACTTCTTCTTATTTCAATGAGAACTTCTGCAATTTTTATCAAACGCATGTTCTTGTACAAGTAGATGGAATAGTTAGCCAATTGTGGCAGTATAAGGAAATGTTGAAAAAGAAGGTTCAATTATTGCATTTTTGCAGCTTGATATCTGCATAATTGATATCATGATACAGAGTTCATAAGCAAAAAAAAAAACAGATTGAATAATGCAGTTGTGTCTAAATTCAATTTTAGTAAGTTTTCAATTGTTATTTGATCATAATTTATTTATCCTGGTTCAAATGCAATTTTATTTTGTTAACAGCAATGCTATTGGTCCATTGGTAGCCTTGTGGGCCATTTACACCAATGGGAACGTAGAACAGAAGTCTGGTACACCAGTTTGGATCCTGGTCTACGGAGGAGCCGGCATCACTATTGGTCTATGGTTGCTGGGCAGGAGAGTGATTGAGACTGTAGGAAGCAATCTAACACCAATGACGCCCTCAAGGTAACCATAGCAACAGTCATTTTTCTGTTTATTCGAAAGCTCTAGGCCAAAAGAATTGGAAATGTTCTAATTGATGTTATATTTCCAATAGATGATACCAAAGTTTAACTGTATACTTGAAGTCTTTCCATTAAAAAAGTGAATTTCTGGTTTGATAATAATAATAGTATGCACTAATATAGAGCCTAATACCTCTTTAGCAGTAGTTTGTAAGCGCTCCACAAGTAATGCAGTATTATTTAGTTTATACCACAGAAATGGATATTAAAATTTGTGGCCTATATTTATCATGGCCATCTGATTAAGAATGACTCTCGCCAGAGCTTGTATTGGCTGTTTTTTTCTTTTTTTTGTGTAAAATCCTTCAGTTCAAATATCGTAAGGTATACAATTTTATAATGTATTGTTTTACAACTCCTTGCCTCTCCCTATCACAAAGTTGTGATGCCCCATCACCATCATCTCATTGTGAAGATTATATTTTAATACCATCATTTCTCTCTTTCATTTCTGTCTATCTTTACAGTGGTTTCAGTATAGAGCTTGGAGCAGCCATGACCGTCCTCCTAGCCTCAAACATCGGTATACCCATCAGCACTACGCATTGTAAGGTCGGATCGGTCGTAGCGATCGGTAAGGTACGTGCCGCGGCAACGGTCGAGTGGCGTCTCTTTATCAATATCATTATAGCGTGGATTGTGACTGTACCTGCGACGGCCGGTCTGAGTGCCGCCCTCATGGCTGGATTGATGCAAGTTTTATAATGATACGTCAACAATTACTGAGAGCGAGAGACTCTTCCATTCAGTATTTTTCAATGGAGTGATGAAAGTCATGTCCCAGGATGCAGTATCAGCGTTAAAGAACCATTAGACACCTGATGCAGTTACGAGCGTCTATGGTTTGAGGTGTTCCAAAGTTTTTTGATGATGCCGTCAAACACTGCTGGCTGTTTTTGTCACAGCGGACCTGTGCAAAGTCATGTAAGGATACACAGATAGCCAGAACCTCGTCGAATGGATCGAAGTTCATGTGGTGTTCGGTCCAAAGTAGACCTGGAAATCCGCGTGTTATGCCTGTGCATGCTACAGGTTAGCGTATGCAGAGTTTGGAAATTATTTTGAATACTTTCATACTACCGCACCATCATTTTGCAACTTGTAAAGTCATATAATGATAAACAGATTGCCAGGACCTCGTCAAATGGATCCAAGATTATGTGGTCTTTGGTCCCAAATAGACCTGGAAATCGGAGTTCTGTGTGTTATGCCTGTGCATGCTACAGGTTAGCGTATGCAGAGTTTAGAAATATATTCTAGACCTTGAAAGTACCGCAACATCATTTCGTGATATCCATATCATAGAGAGAAACGATTCATGAGCCACTGCCATGTTTCTTCAGGTTTCCGCAGGTTTCTGCATTCTTTAGCGCCTCAGGAGATTACCCACAATCTTAGTGTGCAGAGCTGCTAGTGTAGCTCCACCTTTGTGGGTAAATTGTGAATGAAGATATGGGTTTCCATTTACATACTGGTGCAGTAATAAGGTGCTGCCTGCTCCATTGTTATTTCATGAATCTTGATTTTATCAAGTAGAAAACTAAGCAATATACATACAATGAGTCATGTTCATTGTATTTACGTTTTAGAATACTACAGTATTAATCAAATCTGTGAAATCTTGAACGGACATGCTTCAATAGGCTGGTTGACTTAGGAGGATAAAAAATTTAGGCAAACTTTATGTATGAACATCACCTTTTAAAATTTGGAGGCGTGCCCAACGTAGCAACGAAGTCATGGAAACAGGTTTCTATATTTTATTTTCATAAGATTTCAGAAAGATCTTATAGGTTTGCAACCTCCCCCCCCCCCAAAAAAAAAATGGGGGGGGGGAAATGACAAAAAAAAATATGAATCACCTTGTCAAATAGCCTACTAATACAAACTGTAGTCCAGTAAACGTACTCAAACCTTTGGTTATTTCACCCATTCTTTGCAATGAAGAACTGTTATTTTTAGATATCTTTCTATCTATACTTGATGCACTTGAGTACTAAAATCACCTTGGCTTTTGGCTTTGCTAAACCTCTGAAAATGTTGTGCCTATTACTTTTGCAAACATGATTTAATCATATTTTTTCAGATGTATCATTTGCATATTCTCTTTGCTGGTATATGGAGCTTTTTTGTGTCTTCTTATAAAGAGTTGCGATTATTACATTATCACATTTGCAACAGCCGTTTCCATTTGTCCGATAGCAGCTTTTGTTAGCATGATGTGCATGCAACAGAGCTGGTGATTGGCTGAAGTGCTTGTTTGTGCGTGATAACCACTCTTTAAAAATTGCATCTAATTTTCTCCTCAAGCCTTATTCTGCATTGCTGCATAATCACCTCATTCACTTTCACTTTTATGCTCACTGTGCACTAAAAAGAGGTTTATTTTGAAACCATGCAATGTAATTGTTACTTATAGGGCAGTCACACCGACAGACTGATTCCACCCTGCTCTCAAACTGCTTCAATGAAATTGTGATTAGTGCTGTCTTATAATAATAATAATAATGATAATAGATGCAATTTATATAGCGCATGTATCCACTCTGCTGACTGCTCAAGGCGCTTTACATTATTATTACCCTGGCTTTAGCCCGGTAGCCATTCGCGGCACACTTGGCATTTCAAGGAATAAATATTCCTGCCAGGTACCCATTCACCTCACCTGGGTTGAGTGCAGCACAATGTGGATGAATTTCTTGCTGAAGGCAGTTGACGCCATGGGTAGGATTCGAACCTACGACCCTCTAGTTGAGGGTCTGTTTGAAATCTCATGTTTGAAGGTTAATTTTCTGATTTTCAATTTTACAAATTCATTGATTAGACAAAACATGAATTTATCTTTCATAATTTGAATTTCAGTTTGGCAACGTAGGATCAGCCTGTAGGTATGACTGCCCCATTAGCTATGACAAGAGGTTATTTTTTTTTTATAATTTCTTAAATTTCTACTTGCTACGAGCTTTAGGTCTTCAAAATATTAAATCTATTTTCTTGATCGTATCACACTATTAGTTAGATTTTGAGTAGACAGTTGTTATTAAAAAAATCTCTTTGATTATTTCAGACCGCTCGGGGTATGTGTACATGCATGTAGTGTAAATTTAATTGTTTTGAAAACTTGAATTCTTCCTGGTGATAAATATTAAATAACCTGACAAATAAATTTTTGTCAATGAATATTGTATTTATTGCTATTTGACTTGAGCTATGTGAGCTTCATTTGAATTTTAGACTAGTTTAGCTTTATTTTAGATGCAGGATAGGGTTTGTACACAATAATACATGTACAATGGCAGACTTGATTATTTCATAGATTCTAATGTGTACGTACATGTAATGACTACAGAAACGCCTGGAATCTTTGTGTTGTTATGCCTCTGCCACCATAAGGTGGTGTCGGAGGCATGATTTACATATAAAGATAGAATTAAACTACATAAAAATGAACAAAATATTTGAAATCAGTTGAAAATGTCTCTCTGTTTTTGCCAAGAAACGAAAAGAACTGCAGTTTTGTTGCAATATTGGCATTGCATCATCCACAGGTTCGATTAGAAAAATAATGATCACATTAATTAGGCATGTGAATGGGTAGAATGACATATAATTTTGAATTATCTGATGTATTTGTACTCCAAATCTTTCATTATTTCAATCTTCCTAATCATTTTACCAAAGCCTATTCATAAATATCGGGAGCTTGACTTTTCCATGATCATACACGTATGCTGTACCTGGGCAATGTCTGAAATGAAAATAAACCAATAATACCTCGCGATATATGTGTTCTATAGATATTTACAGCTATGTTTTTGTATAAAATTCTGTACAATTCAATATTTTATGATTTCAGGGTTGCGTGAAAGAAATTTTCATCCATTATCACATAAATGTGTTTGTGTGTGTGAGACTGTTGAAAGCTGTCAACTTATTTGTAATTATAAGGTATAGCACTGATATCATTTACAAAGTACCATGGGAAGGAATTTTAGGCAATCTTTCTACTTACTCTTACACCCACCAAAATGGTATGCATGATAATTATTTTCCAGCATACAGATATGTAGTATGATGAGAACAATCCTGTTAATTGTATAAGTATTTTTAAGGAGCTTGCCTCGAATCCAATTTGATGATTTGAATTTATTGGTCTTAAAACAACCCATAGCAAAACATTTACACTTTTTTTCACTTTTAAATTTTGCCTGATGCATATTTTTTTGCACCTCTCCTAATGCTTGTTTATACCAATCTAGCAATAATCATTGTAAAATGAAAATTTGTTAGTGCACAAAAGATTTTATAAGCTGTCATCCTTATAGAGAATTCTACCAAAGAAAAATATTTTTGCTCGCAGAAGAAAAATTTGGTGAGTAAAACAAAAAGGTTTGAGGAAAATTGGACAACTGGTGAAAGTTTGTTTGTTCGGTTCATCCGATTTTCCTGCTCCTGGTGAAAAATTAGTTATTTGGTAGACTCTTCTTTTAAAGTTAAATCCTAGCACATGACCCCATTGGTCCTAACGTAATAATAATATCATTTCTTATATGGCAATTTTCCCATACTGTCCATAGTGTTATAATAATATTATTACCCCGGTCAAAGGACATATAACAATATCAGTCGCACATCATGCATTTCCTTAGCTCCCTGGGGAGCTCCCACAATGGCAGTCTAAGTTACAATGGCGACGAGGAGTTTTATTTGATATTTGGCATAAGAGGCAATTTTTCTTTACATTCCTTGTAGCATTATTTATCCTATGTATATAAACAAGTAAGTAAAGTAGAATGTGGGACAGATTTTCTCTGTCCCCGCCAAAAAAAATATAAAAAGATAGAAATGCATAAAGAAAGACTTGTTTGTGCCCATGAAATTGTTTTAATGCGATTTGAATTGTACAATTTAGTACTCTGGTTACTGTAATTGATAAAGGCATCAATTTCTTTTAAAAATGCATTAGAATTTATAAAAAAAAAACGTTTGATGAAAGCATTGAACGGTCATAAATTTGTTGAGCTCAGTTTTTCATCATAAACTAATTAAATTAGATTGCTTGATTTTTAAGTGCCAAAATGAAAAAAGGTAAATTTTTGAGCAATCACACGATTATCCCTTTCATGAGATTTAACTAACATATCTGTCATTAGTTTTAATGAAAGAATTGATTTTTTCTTTCTTTATGTACCATGAAAGTAACTCAAATGCTGCCACCCATTTCTTTGCAACAATGAAATAGAAGGATATTGTCAAATGTTGTGTTCTTGAATACAGTATTAGGATGTGTATATTTCGCATGAAAATATAAATGTCGGAATACAGCCCTCAAAGTTTCCGTGTATAAAGAGAGTTGTTTGAAATTTATGGAGTCTTGTACAGAATTTGAAGTTTTGGAAATGGTATATTTTTAGGTGCTGATTGAAGCGATGACTTCATGTATTTATTTTTTTTCTAATTGTTTGGGGTTCTTTTTTCTCTCTTGCCTGTATTCCTGAAAGTACTCCAAATTGTACTGTTCTATATGCTGAACTACCAACTACAGGTAGCCGCTATAGACAGGTGGCCGCTAAGACAGGTTTGACTGTAGTAATATTTTATCCTTAGTAGGATTTTTCAATGGAAATAGGACACTGACTGGTGAGATAAAATAGGATATTCTAAATCCTCGTCAGTGTTGGAAAGTGCACGTAAAAGAATACGATAACATAAGGTGGTATAAGCCAATATTTTGGCGTACAGATATTTTCACGATTTCTGACCAGTTTGACACATTGGCGTGTTGTTATTTTCACGTTTTTGAAAGTATTGTACACAAATGAATGTGCATCATATAGAGTGGAAATTTTCGCGAGGCCATAACCGCGAAATTAGCGAAAATAAAACCACCGCGAAAATTTCAGCTTATACAGTATATTAGGAATTTGGATTACTTTGCTCATGCTGAACTATTTGATGTGTAATAATGGATAACATGAGAGCCAAATGTGATTTCTTTCAAAACTGACTGCGGATCTTCTACTTAGAATAAAGATCATAAGTACAACCTGTCTACAGAGGCCACCCCAAGGGAAACAGAAAAAGTGGCCACTGTAGACAGGTGGCCTCTATAGACAGGTTCTATAACATGCATTTTCACCTGAAGGGAATCCATTTAAATGGCCACTATAGACAGGTGGTCACTATAGACGTTGGCCATTATATACAGGTTTGACTGTATACTCCATCTAGTAGTTCCATTGGTGTAGACATTACAGGCATACACACATTTGATGGAGATTACATTTTGCTAAATGAAATATGCCGCACCATACCTCATGTGCACATCATCGAAGATAAGACTGCTCTTTTCAATTTGAGATTTTATGTGATATTGCATGCTTCAATAAAGACGAAATAAAATCTTGTTTCAAACAATTCCCAATCTTGAAAGTTGTTTCTTTGGATTGTACACAAAGGTTGGATGAATGTATCCAGAGTGGCTTTCATACGAGAAGGATAGAGGAGAGTGTGAGAGAGAAAGAGATACAGACAGAGTGAGAGAGATACAGAGAGACAGACAGACGGACATAGAGAGGGAGAGAGAGGGAGAGAGAGAGAGAGAGAGAGACAGACAGACAGACGGACAAAGGGAGAGAGAGGGAGAGACAGACAGAAAGACAGAGAGAGGGATAGATAGATAGAGGGAGATATAGAGGAAGGGGTTGGAGATAGGGTGTGAAATACTACTTCTAATATTTAGTTCTATAGCGCTAAAAACAGAGTACCATAGTGCTTTACAATTTAACAGAACAAGAAAACTCAAAACAATTTGATTACTGTGGGAAAGGGTAAGTCTTAAGATGTTTTTTTTATGAGAGGAAGTGATCACGAATAGAGGAAAATGTAGAGAGAGAGTGAAAGAAAGACAGAGGAAGAGGGGGGGGG
>BQKZ01000233.1:125115-145176 GCA_036244855.1 Temnopleurus reevesii | reverse complement strand
TATCAGTTGCCTTCAAAGTTCCCGGATGCGAGACCAAAGAAAATACAAAGGTATATTTTGTCTCGTCTCTGCACGCAAATTCAATGGGCTACTGAGACGACGGAAAATACAAATAATATACCATTCCCGACTCCCTGCTATCAAAAAGTAGGGCAATACAACTTAGTAAATGACCTGCGCAGATGTCTGATACGGGTAATAATTATATTTAGGCAGTCTTAGTCTAGGGAGGCGTTGCTCAAAAGTTGCAATTGATCGCAAGTTGCAGTTGATCGGAACGCGCCAATCAAGATCGCTGTGTCATGCGCGTCTTGTTGAATGCGCATACCGCGTGCGAATGAAAATGCGCGTTACAATCTTCAAAGTTGCAATTGATTTGCAGTTGATTTTGAACAACACCCCCTAGGTTGCACAAAGAAGAATGGTGTAGAAAAGATATCATATGATGGGAGGTCTGCGCACCTAAACTTTCAGCTTGAAAAAAGCATGGAATCAATGAATTTCCTATTCACTTTTGATCTGATTTTATCACAAATATCCTAAAAAAAAAAAGGTGCACATGAGAAATATTTCAGCAAAATATGGCTAGGAACAATGTGATTTTAGATGAAATATACACTCCTCTCATTTTTGCAGTTCAAAATATTTGGGATCCTTTTCTGCATGCCATTCACTTGACACGCACCAGGTGACTCTTAGGAAAAAAGTCTTGATTTCACCGAGCGCTCGAGTTACATCACATATTTCAATGAGGCGCAGATGAGCAACCTGGTGCAGAGGAGGATGCCCCTTCCATACCATATACCACAGGAAATTTGTTAGATTTCCTGTTACAATATTTTTTAAGAGCTTTTTGAAAAAAATATATACATCATCAATTTGTTGGGTCCCCTGGGCCCTGGAGATTCAAATGAGACATGTTTTATGGCTACATGTATATGATGTGTGTGAAAAAAAACGACACTAAGATTTCCTAGCTATAGACATTCTTCTTTGTGGGTTGTCTGAAGGAAACACATTATTCTGCCCCTTGATCTTTGAAATTTTATCACTTTTCTTTCTGGAAATAGAATCTTATCAAGTGCATCAAAAAGTTGGGTAAAAAATCAAAACTATTTTTAAAGGAGAAATATGAGAAAGATTATTTGTCTTTCATAGCCTACATGTAGGCTTTGTAGGACTAGTTACATAGAACACGATATAAAGCATTTCCGAAAAGTTAAGTGGGCCACAAACAATAGAACCGTACGCCGTGTCTTCAATTGCGCGGACACAACAATAGCAAGCCAGTTCCGATTTGAATAGCATAACAAAGGAACATTAAATTTGCGTTTGACTTAACTTTTCGACTGTAGTTTATATCGTGTTATAGAAACTGAAATTTTGGTATGAAATGATGTTATATGACTTATTGATCCATGAAACCTATAATGTGCTTGAAATGGCAAGCAGAGGATTCTACACTCTTAACAATTCTGTTTTTTTTTCTAGGCCTGAAAATCAGATCGAGTCGTGACATTGTGACATTGTTGAAGATGATAAGAAATTGTTTATTCGCCATACCCCCATATCATCAAAATGATGAACTCATACCTAACTTTGCAATATTTGTGGAATAGACCTGAGGCAGTTGTGTAATAGAATTGTTCACTGCTTTTGCAAATATCAATTTTGTTTTAATGTTAGAATATCTTGATACATACATGTAGATAACAAAATGAAATCAAGGAATCATAAAAAAAAACAAAAACAAAATTAGGCTGGAAAATTGTGAATGCATATACATATTTGATTTGTATTACAGTCAAACCTCCTATGGTGAACACCTGTCCATAAAGACCACCTTTATTAAACCCCTACAATGTGATTTACATGTAAATGAACCTGTCTAGAGACCATCGGCTGTTAAAGACCACCTTTTTCGTCTCCCATTGGTGGTCTCTATAGACCGGTTTGACTGTACTTCAATTATATCATGATATAATGACCAGGCTCTGAGGTGTAATGATAAACTGAAAGGTAGAGAGTGAAGCAAGATGGAGATTACACAAATTTGTTTATATCTTTAGGTGGTGCTGAATTCCATCCAGCTATTTGGTGCGATGCACATGCTCTCACTGGTGTTTGTAGGCAGGGAACCAGTCACCTTCACATGCAAGAATCACCTGCCAGTCTACGACGATGTCTGCCATATGCAACCACAGTGCGAGGACTACCAGTACGGTGTTGAATTCACTTCAATTGCTACAGAGGTAATTATACACTACCACTATAGCAAGTTTTCCGATAAAAATCCATATGGATGCAGTATTTTAGTGCCATTTGGCAGCAGATCAAGAAATATAACCTAAATGATTCTGCATTCAAAGTTCATAATTGTAATATTTCTGTACTAAAATCAGCTGTCTTTCTATGATGATGTCTGCCATATGCAACTACCATGTAATGATTACCAGTAGTATGGCGTTGAATTCACTTCAATTGCTACAGAGGTAGTTACAACTGATAATGTTTTAGATACAAGTATTAATGGTTCCACTAAAATTTCACAAGGGATAACTCCACTTTTGATGACAAATTTTCTGCATTATGCAGAGATGCCAACCGTTCCGGAATATGCACAAAGTGTATTTTCACAAGATTTCATGGCTTTCATTACTTGTTAGTGAATGACTGAGAGCATGGTTAATGTTCTCTCTCTTTCGTTCAGCTGTTTTGGTATTAACATTTTTATTTTACCTCATACATATTCCGGAACGGTTGTATGTATCTATGTATGGATCCAGGAAAATTTGCAGTAAACATGAACATGAAGACAGAAGGGTCGGATAAAATCTTTTGACTTGGTTTTGATTGGGGAAGTGCTCTGTATGATCAGCAGACGTTTCAACCTTAGAAAGCATGAATAATAGAAAGTTATTGTTCTCAAATGAAAAGATGCAGTGAAATCTTGTTTCATGCGTCATGGCTCAAATCAATCATAATCAAGTGAAAATATTTGTTATTTCTTTCCAGTGGGACCTGGGAGGTGTTTCACCAAGATAAGAAAGACTTTACACACGACTTTACGTTCGACTGGTATCCCTTCTTGCGCGTAATCATTCATAATATTACGCGCATTCAGGGCAAGAAGGGATACCAGTCGAACGTAAAGTCGTGCGTAAAGTCTTTCTTATCTTGGTGAAACACCTCCCTGGTTTGTGATCAGCGATACAAAGTTGATCTGGCTTCAAGCGTATTATGGTCTTTATTTCCTTAAAAAGTTTAATTATACTTTTTTTCCAGAATCATTTGGTACAGAATATATTTATGGTTTTGAGTATTCTGTCTGAGTTTAGGGAAATTTGATTTTCAGTTATTACAAGAACCAAATGTTTAATCTTTTACATGTATATGGCTCGGATAAAATTGCTAAAAATATTAATTTTTTTCCAGTGGGACCTAGTGTGTGATCAGCGATACAAAGTTGGTCTGGCTCAGAGCGTCTTCATGGCCGGGGTTCTCTTTGGCAACGTCCAGTTTGGATCATTCTCTGACCACTACGGCCGCTTACGGATGACCCTCATAGGACTAGGTCTACTTAGTCTCCTTGGAACTCTCAGCGCTATGGTCTGGACCTTTGAGCAATTTGTGGTCTTCAGGTGGGTAAAAAAATGTTCTTTTTGGCAATGTCCAGTTTGGGTCATTCTCTGACCACTATGGCCGCTTACGGATGACCCTCAAAGGACTAGGTCTTCTCAGTTTCCTTGGAACTCTCAGTGCTATGGTCTGGACGTTTGAGCAGTTTGTGGTCTTCAGGTGGGTGCAAACAATAGTTCTTTTTGGCAACGTCCAGTTTGGGTCATTCTCCGACCACTACGGCCGCTTACGGATGACCCTCATAGGACTAGGTCTACTCAGGTGGGTACAAAAAATTAGTTCTCTTTGGTAATCCCCAGTTTGGGCCATTCTCCGACCACTACGGTTGCTTACGGATGATCTTCATAGGACTAGGTCTACTCAGTCTCCTTGGAACTTTCAGTGCCATGGTCTGGACCTTTGAGCAATTTGTGGTCTTCAGGTCAGTACAAAAAATAGTTCCCTTTGGCAATGTCCAGTTTAGGTCATTCTCTGACCACTACTGCCGCTTATGGATGACCCTCATAGGACTAGGCCTACTCAGTCTCCTTGGAACTCTCAGTGCCATGGTCTGGACCTTTGAGCAATTTGTAGTCTTCAGGTTAGTACCCAAAGTAGGTCATTCTTATTTCTTATTGAATGTCCTCTGGCGACACAACATATAATGCCCAGATCGCAGATGAGGGTGATATGTGTCGGCCCTGAGGCATTTCGATATTGCTATTATTTACCAAATCAGAAATCTAGAGCCAAATCGGAAGCATTCAAAATCATTTGTATTTGATTTAATTAAAAAATGGCTTTCTAGCATTGAAATTAAGGGTTCAATAGGGTAAAACAAATATTAAAAATTGAATATGTTATGGCCACATCAATATGATATCCTTTAGTTCTAATCATTAACTCTCATACCTCTGACCTTTGAATGTTGACCTTTGACCTGCAGGTTCTTGGTAGGCTACGGAGCTGGAGGAGTCATTCTCTCTACTTTTGTTCTTCAAACCGAGAACCTAAGCTCCCAACACAGAGCACTTTCAGCTACGTGTGCTCCATGTACCTTTGCCTTTGGAGTTATGGTATGTCACGTCAGGTTTTTCATTTTTTACAAGAGGAACTCTTGCCATTGGGTAGATGACCCGCCTATATGTGCTATACATGTATAATATGCGTAGTGGAACAATGAATATTGGAAATTGTTTATTCTGTCATGATTATTCTCATAATTTGTGCACATTGGATATATAGATGGAAATATTTTGACACCAAACAGAACAATTATCAGTCTCCTCATCATCCTCATTTCCCTATATCTGACGTACATGCAAGACCCACGTCATTCATCACTGTCAGGTCCCTTTCGATATCAGTTTGTTAAATTGTATTGCAGCCCAAAGGCATAATCTGCCTGCCCTGGCAATGCTCCCAATTTGCAGAGCTATCAGTGTAATCCCACTTCAGCATGTTTGTCTTGCACCTCCCCATTCGCTACAACACGAGGTGAATATCCATTGGGCAAAGCACACACTAAATCTACCCTTTGCCTTCTAGACAAAGCTAATTCAAAGTGTCTGATGATAATATTCACTTCAGTATTATCACTTGATACCAGCTATGTTTGATAGGCAGTATCGAACAGTAAGGCAGTATTGTAGGGAGGAGTCCAGTATGTATCAAGATAGTTCAGCTGTAAACTGTTACATGTTTTATTTACTTTATTTTCTCTTTTTTTATTTTCTGTTTATTCAGCTGTATGCAGTAATGGCCTATTTCGTACGAGGTTGGAGAAATCTTCTCCTTCTTTCATCTTTACCTGTTGGAGCCTACCTGCTTATCTACTTGTAAGTCCACAGTGCTCCCAAAATTTCGCATTCATTATTTTCATCTCAAATGATTGTTGTTTTTAGCATCAGAAATATCAGAAAGTTATAGAATAATTCACAGAAGGATGCTTAATTTGCATCAGCATCCCTTATTTGAAATGTGCCTAAAGAATAGAATCAGAGCATCTCTCTTACCCTATGGGCAATTCCAGTAAAGTGTCATTTTTGTTATGCCAATTTCTTGACAGCTACACCTATTCATTGAAATCTATTTAGTGTTTAACAGATAGGATCCATTCTATACATGTTGAATTTCATTAGTTCAGTTCAGTTCAGTTCAGTTTATTTTCCATTATAAATCATAAAAAGAACAAATAAAATGGTACCGTATTTACAATGTAAAAATAAAAACATGTTCAATAAATTTGTCTACATTTTGATGACAATAGAAAAAAAGGGTGGCTACTAACAAGTTGAAAACTTGTAAAACGTAGGACCCTTGAAGAGGTAACAGAATTAAAATTACGTACAATATTAGAGTAATCAAAATATTTACAATAGTTAATAATAAATGGAATGGAAAGTTGTCAAGAAATTTACGTTACAGAATGGCTCATATGTGTGATCATTGAATCATAATAACTATTGAAGCAATCTTTTTCATTTATCAGCTGTGCTATTTGTTGATAATGGAAGAGCATTGTATCAGATCTTATTTGGGAAAACCTGTCACAGTGGTCACCTTCCTACAATGGTAACTTTTATCGCATACTGTTGGTTTATACTTAAATGTTTGCTTTAGACCTGTCGACAAGGCTACAGGGGCCAGTTGCTCGAAATAGTCTTAGCTATCCTCTTCATGCTAAGGCGTCTTAAGTTTTTGTGCCACCCTCTTAACCCGTTGACGACGGGAACCGGGTATACCCGGTTCCCACAAACCCCACTCATATACGGGAACCGGTTATACTCGGTTCCCAAAGTATCGTCAGTATGTTCTGTTTTAATGGTCAATAATACTTTTTTAAAACACGATCTTGGTATTTCTAATAATGGTTGCAGAAAGGTCCATGATTAAACTAAGTACTCCAACAAAGTTTCTATCATTACTTACTATCAATTTCATTTTTTCACCATTCGTAAAATTAATTTGCCTGTACAAGTGAGAAAGATTTTCGTATAACCCGCCAGCCAGCTGAGACGGTAGATTTTTAGTTTCGCTGATACCCGTAACGAGTATTCAGTGGCATATCTCTCTGTACTAGTCAGCCGGAACCAGCGGCTGGTGTCACGCATGGCTGACCGAGTTCGGGCGATCCGTGATTCTGCGTGAGAAGATTAGTCTATAATTGCAGTCCGTTTTTCTCATTCACCCGACATCATTTAGCCATCATTCGCATTTTCCAATATCCCCCACCCCCCCTCTTTCTCTCTCTCTTATTCTAATATTCAAATTTGTACTCAATATTTGAGCTACATCTTTATTGTTTTCATTCTCGTTTCTCTTTTTACTTATTATTATGAAACAAATATATTTCTAGAATGGGTGCAGGATTTCAATTCAGATTTAGAACTTGTAAAGAACAATATATCCAAATGAATTATATGATCTGTATTTATGAATTTTTTTTTTTTTTTTGGGGGGGGGGTATTTTATTGTAAAAGTATTGGATATTTTGAAACGCTATGATATAGCCGATTTTATTTGCTTCTTCTTTTGGGGTCAATTCTTTCCCATCGCTTTTTTCTATATCCTCACTTTTCAGTCACTTCCTATCTATCTCACTATTCCTTTATCTTTTCTTATACACAGACCTCTCCATCTTTTCCCATTTTATTATTTTTTAATCCATATATATAGTATATATATCGGGTGTGATTACAACATTTTGCCTTTCTGTAATTTCTGTAGTATCATCTTCTGTTCCTTTTCATCCTTGGTGAATGGTTTCATGAATTTATGTTGCATTTGTTTCTCTCTCACGATATCTTGTACCTACTCATCTTCTTATCTCATGCTATCTTTCTCTTCTCTTCTTTTTTTTTCTTTCCCACGATATTTTGAAATATAAAATGACTCAAAGTGTTTACAATGTACTCGCTTGAAGTAAACAATACTTTATACAACAAAACAAGCCGGATCTTACACCAGGTGTCCAGGAAGAGGATAATTGTATTTTATCAACACCTTTTGTATGTTTTTATAATAGACAGGAAGTGCGATCGATGTTTTGTTGTATAGACTTTTATTCGTAGGTATATAGTTTTGAAAAGAGGATTCTATTTAGCCTTTCAAAATCCTAATCTTATATATCGATCTTCCAGAACGCCTATGTATTTTTTCTCTTGGACTACTAAAATAACGTAAGGACAACTGTAAATAAATCAAATTTCAAGATGAGTAAATTTACGGGAAAATATGGAAACACGTCTCATTGACATAAAACAATCTCGCCTCTGCTTTCTAAAACTTTGTTGCATCATTTTACTATTTCGAATCGTTTTCTAAAATGTCATTACTTATAAGTTTAATTTTGATTTGCAATATTTAGGCAAATGTCATGTCCCTTTTTGCCCTCCCCCTTCTGTGTATTCTCCGTTCATATAATATGTCTCTCTATCTCTTTTTTTTATTTTCTGTCTCTTTCCCTGTCTTATCTTTCCCTATGCTTCTTACTTCTATTTCTACTTTTCCGTTTACATTTTCAACTATTTTACGATGCTTGCATTCTCTGTTCTTTATCTTTATATTGTATCTTTTCATACAATAATTCCTCACTACCCGTATTTATATTTCTTCCTTCTAAATCTATCTAACCTTCGAATTTGTTTCAATAGTGAAGAATAGATAGTTTGCTTCCAATACTTTATTTGTCATTACTTATTTTGACATTTCCAAACAAATCGCTTCAAGTTTGGAAAAATCATACGAACATAGAGACAACCATATTGCAAAAAAGTACACAGGAAAAAAGGAAGTACAAAGGAGGTAGGTGAAACAAAACATGAATAAAAAAATGAGAAAAAAACGAACAAAAATAAAAGATGAAGTAATACAAATATATTTAGAATACATGGAATAAACAAATAATGACGAAAAAAAAAAAATGTTTCAACAGTAAAGAAAAGATGCATTGACTTCCAAAGGTTATTTTGAATTATTTATTTTCATATAAATCGCGTTAAATTTGGAATAAGGATAATAACATAGAGACAACCATTTTGGGATAAGAATAGATAAGAAAAAATATAAATATAACGGAAGGAGGTCAGAAAAAAATACGAAAGAAACAAGAACAAAAAGAACAAGAAATGATCAAAGAATAAAAATAATAAATACTTAGAAAAAAAAGTAATCTAGAACAAAAAACTGAAGAAATTTGTACATACAGCAAAGATAAAGGAACGACAGAGACATGGGATGCATGATAGTTTCAATATCACCGCTTTAGTTCTACATGTACATGCACTGTGCTTCGAATCAAGACTATTCATGAAGCGAACGCTGCGCACGCGCCATATCAACAATGAATAGCGAGCTTCTTGATACAGAGAAATTAATCTCGTATGGGGGTGCCGCTGGGCCATAAACAATTCCGTCGTCAACGGGTTAACATAGTCGTACCTACGCTAATGCCTATGTTACAGGGTGGCACAAGAAGTCAAGACGTCTTGGCATGAATAGGATAGCTAAGACCATTTCGAGCAATCGGCCCCTGGATTACAGCGTCTACTTTTGGATTAAAAGAGGTTCATCATGATGAAAAATAATTGAGGAGAGTTGATCAGTTGTTTTGCGATGTGCAAACATTGAACGTTTAATGTTCGCACTTCGTGAGACAACTGAACAAGTCTCTTCGATTGGTATCTATTTTTGTAAGATTGTACCACAATATGATCAGTTTGTCTTTAATTCAATCATTTCAGCCTTATTCCAGAATCTCCCCGTTGGCTGATAACAAAGGGTCGCGTCACAGAAGCGGAGGATATCCTGCACGAAATCGGCCGAAAGAATGGAATGAAAGTTTCTCGCTCGATGATCAATTTGGCAGAAAGCAAGTCTGCTCCTAAAAATGAGAAATATGGTTTAGTGGACTGCTTCAAGACACCTGTATTGCGGATGAGAATGCTTATCCTCATCTGTTCGTGGTAAGTTTGCTGTAGCGATACACTGGTGCCAACGAATGACAGTTCTGCACATTTTACAGTAAACAGGAGGTACTCTTTAACCCTAATCCCATGGGGGGGGGGGGGATTAGGGTTAAAAATTTTCGCGATAAATCTGAAACGCGAGAAGCTCGCGCCACAATTTTTTCTGACTTTTATCTTTCAAGTCTCGCGCAACTTTTGACATCAAATTCGTGATGACGCGCATTTGAAAAATATTTGTCAAGCCAAATATGAGTTCAAAACGTGATTTTATGTACAAAGTCAATGCAAATTGTGTTTTTAGTCAATATTCATAAATCCTTGTCTATTTTGCATATTAATGCATGAACTGAATTTAAAATTCATTTTCTATGCCTCTAATAATGTCACCAACAATTCCCATCGAAAAAACAATAGAAATAATAAAGTTGAAAAAACAAAGAAATACATAAGAAATTCACAAAAACAATAAAATACATAAGAAATAGATTTTGATTGCATTTTCTTTCCATGACAATATGTCTGAAACATTACTATGAGTATCTAGACCAAAAATCAGCACATTTGGAGCTTCAGCAAGTGATTTATTGCTGTTTGTTAGAATTCATGCATAATTATGCATAATTAAAGCCTAATTAGCATAATGAGTAGATTTTTGAAAAATTTGACTACGCAATCTAAGAGTTAACATCGCGGGCTATGTGCATGCCAAATTTCGGCGCGATCGCGCGGTCGACGGCGAAGATCAGAGGGGGGGCCAAATAAGCCCGCCCCCCCAATGAACTGAGATGACTGAAATATCCCAATGGGATTAGGGTTAAAGCAAATAGTAGATTGTACATGATTTAAAAAAGTATAGATGATATAATATTGGAACACCTGAACCAATTGCTAAGTTCTCATGAGATACACCAGTACAGCTCAAGATAAAGGGAAAACACGCTGTAAGTCATCAGGAAATTCTTCTGAGGTGGTCATGTACAAATGTATAAGCAAAAGTCAATTTTTTTGTGCAGGAAATTTTGTCACGACGGCACCCAGATGAATCTTGGAAAAATAGTGTTTCAGTTTTGAGCTCCTTTGATTGCTATTATTGGGATATTATCTGTTTGTCAAATGATTCAAATGCTTATTATAAGTTTATGCTGCAGTAGCAATGAGTTATGAAGAAGAACGATCAGGAAAAAAATTCTTTTGATGTAAACAGTCTTGCTATTATCAGACTTCATTATAATGAATTTCCATTGTATTCAAGATTGTCATTAGCCATGATTTCATTTATTTCATTAATAGCAGCAACGTTGCACTACGGACTCTCATGGAATGCTGTATGAAGTAACTGTGGTTTAATGCCTATATCAAACCTTCTCTCCCCCTCTCTTTCTTCATTAATGAAATATGTTGTACCAAGAATGTAAATATTTATTAACCTTTCGCTATAGAAATACTACATATTATACGGCAAGCTGCTGTCAGCGGCTTGCTGATGTCACTGTAAACAAACAAGGATATACAGGGATCCACCAATGAAGCTTGCATATAATATACCGTACGCTAATCTGCTTGACCCCGGAACTTGTTTCAAACCGGTGAGAGAGGCTCTCCAAAAAGACGGCAGTGAGAGTGTAAAGTGCTATTGCAAACTTGTTATGTACAGCGAGACATTTAAAAATGGCGGTGCCCAGTACAATTTCTGTATAGATGTAGCGAAATTTGGAAACTGAAATTCCGTTGTGAAAGAGTTAAAGAAGAATTATCTATTTCATATTTTTTTCAGGTTTACCGCAAGCATGGTGTATTATGGACTCACAATGAACGCTGGTAACCTAGGCAGTAACGCCTACATCAGTTTTGCCCTGTCCGGTTTAGTGGAGCTACCTGCATATCTGTTTGGCTTTCTTGTACTTAACAGGTAAGTACTCAGTCCATGAAACGCAAAAAGAATAGAACCTGGGAGAGTAGTAGGATTATATTCTATGTCATAGAATATAATCCTACTACTCTAACCCCGTGACAGAAACAATTGTTTGTTTATAGTGTGTTTACAAATTTTTGTTCAGAGGTAATAGTAGCCACATAAACCAATCATTATTACTAATGTTCTTATAAGAAGTAGGTGTTTTATTCGCACCATAAAAGAATAGAGTCCATTGCAAGGGAAATCACTTATCTTGTTAGCCCTGCATGTCTAAAAAAATTTTTTACAGGAAGCTTGGAGTCCCATATTTCAAATTGTTATTATTTGGAGCCAGTACATGACCGAATCTTGCAAATTCTCATTTTCTTAAATAAGAAATTCATTGAAACAAGGGAAAGGGAGGTGATGATGTTGCTTATGGAGGGCACCCTAACAACATTTCTAGCCTTAGTAAATGCTTTTTATGTTCTACAGAGTCTGATATAATACAATTTTGTGTGTGATTTTATTATTAATACAGGACAGGTAGAAGGAAAGCAATGGCTGCATCTATGTTTGTAGGCGGTGTGGCATGTCTGAGTCTCCTTGTCATATCAAAAGACGGTGAGTCAATGTATATTCAACGTTGCGTTCTTTGAATTTGAAAGCAATGACCAACATTGTGAAGCAATGAAATAAAATGATCTGCTTTAGCCAATGCCGAATTCATGACTCCAAATCTCACCTGAATCTTAAAATTGCACTGTTCGTACTTTTTCAAGATGCAACGGATTCAACCTCGGCAATCTTTAAACCATCTACCACAAATTTGCCTCACTATATTAAGTAATCACTTGCAGGTAAAATTCAGCAACCTGCTTACATGGAAAAATTACGTTTAGACTGCTGTCTGAAATCTACACTTATCTGCAGTGCTGATCTATTTCCTTCTTTTAGGATAGTAAATAAGTTCTTTGATCATCTAATCCTTCAGATATTGTTAGGTATAGTACCAATGGGATCACATATATTTGTTTTGAGATGATCTTGTATTGTTAAATTTGGGAATTTAACTCTAACACTGGGATTCATGTTCTCTGAAATGAAAATGGACATTTAATAGAGACTATGAAATTTGGAGCGAACTCAGACAAATCAGACAATAGTTCCGAATTGTTTAACTTTTGGTAAAGGCAATGGGAGTTTTTGAGTTGATGTTATCAGGAGTGGACGACCCTTTATTTATTGTGTATACATAATCTTACATTTTTAAGGTTTTTTTTAAATTCCTATAGATCCGGCAATGGTAAATCTACGAACAGGGATGGCGCTGTTAGGCAAAATGGGAATATCATCTGCTTTCAATATCGTCTATATCTACTCATCAGAATTATTACCAACGGTTTTGAGGTAAGAACAGATTTTCTATTATTTTGTGGTTTTGTGCTTAACCCATTGGCAACTGTAACCTGAAGGTCCCTGTACAACATGTATGGGAATGCAAGAATTTAGGGGTCAATAGGTTAAGTCCAAGAAACAATTAACATAAGCCCGAGGATCTAAATCATAGTGGTCCTGACATGTTCCACCTTGTTATATGATTAAATGGGGGTATACTCGTTATTACCCTTCAACCCCAACTAATTCATTTTGTTGTTAACCCATTGGTAACTGGAACTGGAAAGTCTCTGTGCAAAGTTCATGGGAGTGACATAATTCAATAATCAATGGGTCAAAGGGGAACTTTTATGACACTCTGTATCATGATATATTGAAGATTGCATATTTCTGTACATAATAATTCCATTTTCTTCCAAAAAATACGCCTCTTAGTATTTTCAAAAATTATTTTCCATTAAAATTTCTATCTGGGTCAGAGAGCTATTCCCCGCCTCCCAGAAATACCCCCTCCACGGCACATCTTTTGACTGGCGTAGTCTGTGACGTCATATCCAGTCCTGCATTAAAACCACGGACTCAAACATGTAGGATTGTGCCCCTAATATTTCTCCTTCTTGTTCAATGTCCTCCTTGAAATCCGAGTCAGGACTTGAATAACTGTTTCCTCAACTTCTGAAGAATCTGCCACGTTCCGCATATTAAAAAAAATGTTCAAATAGCGGGTTTAATTGGCGCCAAAACATTATCATAAATGCATAGAGTGACACACTCAAACGCCGGTTCTTGCTCAACGATGTCTGCATATGACGTCATAATGATTGACAGATCGATGTCCCAACCCTCCGGAGCCCGCGCGGTCCGTTTTTGAGGGGCGTTCCAAAAACCATAACATTTTTTTATTTTCCACCTCTATGAAATAAAAAGAGATGAAAAAGGTGGTGGATATCAATGTTTATTGAAAAGATAAATAAGAAAAAGTAAATATGCAGTTTCATAAAAGTTCCTCTTTAAGCCCAAAAAGCAATTCACTCAAGCCTACGGATTCAAATCATGATTCTAGCACTATTTAACATGGGATAAAAATAATTATATCCTACTAATAAGATTGTATCCACTGTGATGGTCAAGGAGCAGTCATGTGATTAAAAATATTCTCACCATGAACAAATTTGGATGTGACGTGACATCATTTGCGTCATAACTCAGAATATTTTTGGGTTTTTTTGATAACTGGATATTCAGCTGTGCCCCTCTGAATATGCTATGCCAGTGACCTCACAATCCATAATTTCTACTAGAACTTCTCAGTGCATGGTATATTTGATTAATATATATTGTTTCACCTTCATATACCGGTAGGATTAAAAGGGGCGTGTATATTATAAACCTTTAACCCCCACTAATTTGGGGCTTGAGCCCCCAAAGCCAGCTTCCCTGGTGCATGGAGGGAAAATAGGTGCCTGTAGAGATAAGAGGCTAAAAGTGGAAAAAAATAGGGGAGCATGAATTAATATTTACACACCACAGAGATTTAACTTGAATTGATTGCAATTGTTTTACAAATATATGAATTTTGTTTGTTGTTTCCATAGGAACAGCGGAATGGGTATCTGCTCAATGTCCGCTCGGATAGGAGGTGTAGTAGCACCTCAGATTATACCTATGGTGAGTATGGATTTGGGCCAGGATATTCCCATTTTGCTTAATTCTTCATGCGTTCATCCATAAACCCCCTGTGTGTTGCATTATTTGGGGGGGGGGGGATCATGTTTGTATGGGTGAATCTGTGCAAAAGTGCGAAGGAAACAGGCCAAGGGATGTTCATTGACGCAAAGAAAACGTGGAATAAGTTAAGAGGGCCATTCCCATTTGTAGATTGAGTAAAGCTAGATCTATTGGAATGAAGAAAGAACAAAATGAAGTTATGAAATTTCATGCACAATCTGAATAAACAATAGTCTATGACATATAGTGCACTCTGACAAAATTGCCAAATCAAGGATCACCGTCGATAAAAGATTCTGTAAAAGCCAATATCTAAGCATACAAAAATTTTAGCAAGTTCAATAAATTTCAGACCTTTTCACATAATTCATGCATCTTGCTTTACCACCTAGAATGAATAGACCACTCCCGGAAACTAATGACTGTATATTATTTCTTCACTCTTATGTTGTTCGGTTTCCAGGGTGACCGGGCGACCTTCTTGATATTTGGAGGAACAGTGTTCATGTGTGCTATCTTTGATCTTGGACTGCCCGAGACGCTCAATAGACTGCTCCCTGAAAGCATTGAGGACATCGAAAACGGGTCCGCAGAGAAAGAATCTGGCATTTGAGAATTATTAAAACTAAAACAACGTTATGCAAAGCTTTTGAAAATACAGGTTGACCAAGACTTTACATCCTGGGTTTTATTTTTTTGATAAGTCAGCTATAAGTATGTCATGTTTTCTGTCTTGATTCCAGGGAGACAGAGCAACGTTCTTTATATTCGGAGGAACAGCGTTCATGTGTGCTCTCTTTGATGTTGGACTGCCTGAGACACTCAATAGACTGCTACCTGAAACTAATGACTGTATATTATTTCTTCATTTTTTTATTGTTTGGTTTCCAGGGTGACTGAGCGACCTTCATGATATTCGGAGGAACAGCTTTCATGTGTGCTATCTTTGATCTTGGACTGCCCGAGACGCTCAACAGACTGCCCCCTGAAACTAATGACTGTATATTATTTCTTCATTCTTTTGTTGTTTGGTTTCCAGGATGACCGGGTGACCTTCTTGATATTCGGAGGGACAGCGTTATGTGTGCTATCTTTGATCTCGGACTGCCCGAGACGCTTAATAGACCGCTACCTGAAACTAATGACTGTATATTATTTCTTCATTCTTAAGTTCTTTGGTTTCCAGGGTGACAGAGCTACCTTCTTGGTATTCGGAGGAACAGCGTTCATGTGTGCTATCTTTGATCTTGGACTGCCCGAGACGCTCAACAGACTGCTCCCTGAAACTAATGACTGTATATTATTTCTTCATTCTTATGTTGTTTGGTTTCCAGGGTGACCGAGCGACCTTCTTGATATTCGGAGGAACAGCCTTCATGTGTGCTATCTTTGATCTTGGACTGCCTGAGACACTCAATATACCACTCCCTGAAACTAATGACTGTATATTATTTCTTCATTCTTATGTTGTTTGGTTTCCAGGGTGATCGAGCAACCTTCTTGATATTCGGAGGAACAGCGTTCATGTGTGCTATCTTTGATCTTGGACTGCCCGAGACACTCAACAGACCGCTACCTGAAAGCATCGAGGATATCGAAAACGGGTCGGCAGAGAAAGAATATACTCCCAAGGGTATCAAGAGCTAGAGGCAAGACATTAAAGATAATATTAGTAATAATTTTTATATGACCAGGGTAGCTGGTTCAGTTTTGAGAGACTGATCTCCTACCGGGCCCTTCAATAATATTGAGTTATTGTTACCCCAGTTTGTTGGACTCTATAAGAAAACATGTTAAATGTGCACATTTTCCACTTACTTGGGAGTATTCCAAAGCAAGGCGATTTATGGGGTTCAATTCTAAATTGACCAAAATACAATAACAATAATGATGATGATAATAATAATAATGATAATAATACACAACATTTATATAGTGCTGAATAAGAAGTGTATCTAGGCGCTCTGTGCACTATTATCCGGCTTTAGCATGGCTACCATTTGGCGCTCTCTGTATTCAAAGAATTTCTTCCTACCAGTACCCATTCACCTCACCTGAGTTGAGTGCAGCACAATGTGGATGAATTTCTTGCTGAACAAAATTAACCTCATGGATGGGATTCGAACTAACAACCCTCGGGTTGAAAGGCGAGAGTCAGAACAACTACACCATGATGCCCCCACATAGTCAATTGGAAGCGTGTCTCCAATCATACTTGGCATAAAATGTATGCACATATTCCACTCTGTTGGCCTTGGGAATATTCCAGCGAGGCGATTTATGGGTTGCCATTCTAAATTGACCCAAATATAGTCACTTTGAAGCATGTTTCCAATGCATATTTTCCACTCCCTCGGGAGTATTCCAGCTGGGCGTTTCAAAGGGGTCAATTCTAAATTGACCACCATATAGTCACTTTGAAGCATTTTTGCAGTCTAACTTGGCAGACAAAGTACGCATAGTTTTCCACTCCTTTAGGAGTATTCCAGCAGGGCGCTTCAAGAGGCACAATAATAAATTGACCAAAATTAAGTCACTTCGAAATGTGTTTCCTATTACACCGGGCATACAAAGTATTCACTTTTTCCACTCATTTGGGAGTATTCCAGCAAGATGCCTTACGAGGTTTCATTCTAAATTGACCAAAGTATCATCACTTCCAAGCGTGTTCCCTATCACACATGGGTAGAGTGCAACATTATGTATGCCAATTTTCTGCGAAAGGAAATTAAAGGCCAAGGGAGGGATTCCAAATTGTGACCTTCTGTTTGAAAGCGTTGATTTCATGCTCGAGTCACGGACAGCTTTTTGCCATATTTATATTTTCAAATTCTGGGATGCTGTGATACTTCACATCCAATTATTGCATTGAGAAATATAATCATCATTGCGATATACCTACCACTCACACTCATACCACCTACCCATTGTGTGATGTGCAAAATGGTATATCTGATTGACATTTAGTTCCACATGATCGATTACTTTCTAATTCACTCACAAAACAATAATACTACTCTGAGGAAAATGCTTCATGGTACAGTGAGTTATCTTTCTTGGAAATGTTAGTGGTCCGGAAAAGGACCTACCCACTCTTGACGTTTAGATGAGCATGCTCTCATTGTTTTCAATTAGAACATGCTCATTGAAACGTCAAGAGTGGGTAGGTCTTTTTCAGGACCACTCACATTTCCAAGAAAGATAACTTGTCGTACCGTAAAGCATTCTTCTCATCATTCATCCACGAGTAAAACCTTCAAGCAATAATAGTATACTAGTTATACATAGTTCTGATATAGTACTTAATACAGTTTTGGGAGAAGTCTCTAAGCGCCGCATAGTCAATGCAGCATAATCACACTAGCTTTAGCCTGGTGTATACCGTAGCATTTCAAGAAATGCATATTTTCGTCAGGTATCTCACCTGGGTTGAGAGCAGCATGATGTGGATGAATTTCTTACGAGAGGAAATTATCGCTGTAGGTGGAATTCAAACCCTGACACTATGGTTGAAAGGCGAGAACTCTGAAACTGCTTTCCAAACTACCATATACCTACCTCACTTTTTTTAAATCCCCCCTAGGAATAACAGTATGATAGACCAAAAGAGATGAAACCTGTACACAAAAGCTTTTCGATAATTGCATGAATACATCTTAATACAAACAAGGACTACTCCTCACAAATATCTGAAAATTAAATCAAAACATTTCTATTTCAATAGTGTCGGTGAATTATCTGGTAATGTACCATTAGGATATACTGTAGTAAATGTGGTAAAAACTAAAAAAGTAGCAGGATATAATCACTAAATGGCATACAAGCCACAAATGTTCACCCTTTTTGTGTGATTGTGAGAAAAATATATTTTATAATTACTTTACTATCTGCAAATTCCGACCATTCATTAGATACCTTTCACCGTTTTGTACGTAGAGAGCATATATTTCTTTGCAATTTTCTATCATGTAATGGATGTATTTTCACCATGCCATTTTTCGCAAATGATCAGTGATTTTCCACTATTTGACAGATATATTTTTCACCATGGAGTATTTTTGTATTGACAGTATTTCTGCAATTGTTTACTTTTAAATGGGTATTTTCTCTGTAAATATGTAATAATCATTTAATGATCTTGCTCATTTTTAATATATTCTGATCTTGAAATTAGCAGGATTCTTTATTTTCATTAGATATGGCAAAATATATGTCTTTATTGAAAAAAATCAAATGACAATTTCTGAGGGGACTGCCATCACTATTTCTTCATGACAAAAGTGTGTTTCAGCCTCAGATTTGTGAGATTTTACTCGAGGAAAAATATAAATAGTTTCATCTAGAATAGAAAAAATGTTTACAATATACATTAGTACGATATGATGCATGATGCATGAAACTCAGATAGTACATCTCATATTTACCTCATCTACCAAAGAATGCTATATAGAAAATCATGTGAAATGCTTTTTGTAAAACATGTATATGCATATATTTTTATATTACCCTCCATTATGGGAATATTAAGTGAAAGAAACAAATCCTTCATTTCGTCTTCATCTATCTATCTATCTATCTATCGAGCCTATTTCACTCCACTGCTGAAGGGAGACCTCCCCATCAATTTTCCATCTCTTTCTAACTTGTGCAAGTTTTTTCTATGTGACACTGCCGTGTTCCTTAAGGTCGTCCATCCATCCCCTGCTTTGTCCGCTTCTTATTCTGTTATTGTTTGAGGGTCTACTGTGTTATTTTAAGCATCCATCTGATATCAGTTCTTCTTGCTGCATGTCCTGTCCATCTCCATTTCTTCAATTTTATTTCGCTCCACTGCTGAAGGAAGGCCTCATTAATTTTCCATCTCTTTCCAACATGTGCCAGTCTTTTCCATGTAACACCGCTGTGTTCCTTGAGATCATCCATCCATCTCCTGCTTTGCCTGCCTCTTCTTCTAGTGTAGCGCTAAGGGTCCAATCTGTTATTTTGAGCATCCATCTGTTTGTTATTAGTTGTTCTTGCTGCATGCGCTGCCGATCTCTACTTTTTAAATTTTATTTCTTTTGCTATATCTTGACCTGCTTTTTGCATTCTCAGATCTTCATTTTCAACTCTGCACTTCTTTGTAACTCCAATCCCAATTCGCTCCATAGCCCTCTATGTAAATCCATTGTTTTGGTTGTCTTCCATGTTTCTGCTCTGTCTATATGGGTCTAAAACAAAGTTCAATTTGATATTTGGCCCAAACTTGGCATATTGCAAAGCCTATCCTTTTGCAGCGATCGGGTCTGCTTTATCGCACTGTTGATGAAATAGATGATAAAGATTTGTTATGGATATTTAGTTTGAATAGTTTTTATGCCTCCGCCACCGTAAGGTGGTGCCGGAGGCATTATGTTTTCGGGTTGTCCGTCCGTCCGTCCGTCCGTCCGTCCGTCCGTCCGTGTGTCCGTCCGT
>BQKZ01000233.1:96550-108620 GCA_036244855.1 Temnopleurus reevesii | reverse complement strand
GGGTTAAACCTCGTACAACAGCACATATTCTTCGTATTCTTTCCGAGCTCGTTTTGAATATTTTGGTGTTTCTTTTTCACAATGCGATAAAAGTAGAAAAGGAAGACAGCTTCCAAGTTTTTCTTTTGAAAGGAGCTCCGATTGCGTACTTTGGTTGGCGCGAACATAAACAAAGTTGGATTGTGTCGTCGTACAGCGCAAAGTGCTTAGAAATTTCACTTTTCCCGTTTCGATATGCATCTGTATATAAAAGGATTGATGTATTACAACATTATCATGTTGAAAATATCCTATTAAACATAACTATCTAAATGATGTAAATTCGACCATAATGAACGTATGTTAATTTTGCTTGGTGAATTAAAGCAGAGTCCGTTTTTTTTTGTAGCGGAAAAGATTTTCGTAAGATTTTTTTTTTCTCGGGAATTCATAGAACTAAAGAAATTAGAAATGAAATCAAAACTCTTTTTTCAAACATCAATACTTGTTTCAACCTTGCAATCTGACTTAATTGTAATTGTGTTCTCGATATATCATTTAGATGCACTGCAATAAAGAGAAAATAAGACGTGAGTTGATATGCAAATTAGATATTTAAAGGTAGGGATCAATGGTAGCGCGAATTTAATTGAAACTGATCTGGTATAAATCTTGACGGAATGATATAATCAAAATTGTCATAAAAGTATGCACAATAGATACATTTATATTTCTTATTTTTCTTTGCTCGTTTTCTTGTGATACAAGCTAGACTGACCACTCTCTCTCACTCACATACACACCACGCGCACACACACACACCCACTTTCTCTCGCCCTCTCTCCATCTCTTGCCATTTGGGTCCCGTTTCTCTTTTATCTATTTGATTTCTCCTTTTTTTCTCTACCTATTTTTCCTTCCTTCTTCATTATCATCGTCTTCTTCTTCTTCTTCTTCTTCTTCTTCTTTTACTCTTCCCGTTTTATTTTATCATTCTCTTTTCCTGATCATTCGTATGAGAATTGCAATGAAATTATTTGCATACAATAGTTTTCATTATTCTTAAGATAATGTTAACTATATATAATGAGCACATATTTTATGACAGTGAATTGAATAAATGAAAATGCAACAACAATAATGAAGAATTGAAATTACCACTTGACAATGCATTGTAATAACGCAATATACCAGATAGGAGACCTACATTCAAGCTTGATTCTTGGCTACACTAATACACCAATATTTTCCCTAACAATATAACCAATAGAATCTTAATGAAAAATGAAAGGCATTGTCAAGCCAGCGACTTATTGATCGCTTGTTTTAATTACGATCGCGATCTCAGAACGGGCGTGCTAGCATATCGATAGCTAATCGATATCTACATGGTGTGGACTCGCGCCCGCGTTCCACGAATACACGCGAAAGTGGGCCTGGTGAAAAGTGACGTCACAGGCAGGCATGGTATAATTATCTCTATAGGAAATGCGACAACAAATACAACAGGAAATTACTTTCCTTCAATAGATTCATCGCATTTGAGGGCAGGGTAGAGCAGGATGAAATGTATGGAATCCACGATGTCTTGCAAGATTTTTTTTAATGAGGACCCTGGGAACAGCGAAGGACTTTTCATTTTATGATACATTTTGTTTTATTTCTCATTTTTCTTTTTTTGGGAGGAGGGGCAGTTGGATCACAATATTCATCCACAGGGTTGGTGCGAGTGGTGGTCACTGTTTTATTGAAAACATTCATAATTGCGTACTTAACTTGTCTTAGGGCTTAAAAATGTTCCACCTTTCATTTGGTATATTGGAAGATCCAAACGTTTATTCAAGAGTAATCATAATTGTATTTCGAAAGAATTAAAGAAGAAGCATGAGTGGAGGATAGGAAGAGTAAGAAGTAGAAGAAGGGGGAGGAGGAGGAAGGGGAGAAAGGGAGAAGAAGAAGAACATGAGCAAGGAGAAGAAGACCAAGAAGAAGGAGAACGGAAGATTGATGACGAGAAAAGAGATGCGAAGAGGGGAAATAATGAATATAGAAAGTGGACTGATAGAGAGAAAGAGAGAGACAGAAAGATATGCAGAGCTGCAGAGAGAGAATGAAAGGGAAAAAGAAAGGGAATTCAGGCAAGGAGAATGTGAAAGAGGAGAGGTATTAAGAGGGAGGGAAAGAAAGAAAAGCAAGATGGAAGATAATGAAGAAGAGGAGGAGGAGGAAAAGAGGAGTAAGAGAACAAGAGAGAGATAAAGAGAGGGAGGGAGCGTATGAGATGGGGAAGGTTATGAGAGGAGGAGGAGAGATGGAGAAGAGGGTGCTCGACATTCGAAAGGGAATTGGTAGCGAGTCGAGGGGCGTTGATGTCGCGATGTTGCGATGCTTTGATGCGGATGACGCGATTTGTATCTCCCCATCCCAGAAGAACGTTTTTCCTAAATGCAATTTTCATCTCCTACACTAACCACAATCCAATAAAACACACGGAATCCGCCTGAAATCGGATTTTAAGTGTGTTCTAAGTGAATAAGAAGATTATCCCACCGTGACATCGTGTTAATACACCAACTGCTGCCGTTTTTGTGGCTTTTACACCTTTAGAATAATGTATATTAAATGGGAAAGAATGTGTTTTGGGGTTGTGATTCAGCTTCTATTAATAGTTCATCGGGTGGGATTTTGTCATTATATTAATGGGCGTGATGGGATTAATTATTCCCGATAAAGTTCTCTAACCTTGTGAATGATTGACCTTTGTATTAAAGATTCTTTAATCTAATTAAATCATCTTGTTTTTTTTCCTTTTAAACATCCAGCAAAATCGCTGCCATCAATGGATAATGTCGGCATAATCATTATCTAACAAATTAATGATGGTTAGGAAGACCATTATTTGTCTTTCGACCACCATCTCCCGCCATTGAAATCAATTATTACAATCGTCACGACCCAATTTTAAGAAAGCATCATCATCATCGTCATCATATAATTATCACTATCTTTACCACCATATTCGTTTCCAACATCATCACCATCGTCATCATCATCATCATCATCATCATCATCATCATCATCATCATCATCATCATTGTTTATCAAAATCATTACCACCACCACCATCATCATATTCATCATCATCATCATCATCATCATCAACAACAACAACAACTCAACATCAATACCCTTAACATCTTAATCATCATCATCATCATCATCATCTTTATCACCACTATTAATATCATAATCATCACCACCACTTACATCATCATCATCATCATCACCATCATCATCATCATCATCATCATCATCATCTTCATCATCATCATCATCATCATCATCATCATCACCATCATCATCAATCATCATCAGTATCACTAAGGCCATCGTCCTCATTAACATCATCATATTCATATTCGTTATCATCTCCATCAATCATCATAATAAAGGCACCATTACCTCTTTTTTTTCAAACCATAATGAACCAATTTCCAGATACATCCGCCAAACACCCCATCGAGACTTGTCATTAAAATTTCCCCTTTATGCTTCTAATATGAAATAAGATCCACACAATTTTAACAAAGCTAAGCTTATACTCCTGGAGCCTGTAGCAATAAACAAGTTTGCGATCAATCGCAAATTTTATAACATGATTGCTCATAGACTTGCGATTGATATCAATCGTGCGGTCGATTAGAAAGCTTTATGTTACGGGGCCCAGTACGACACCCCCATTAATCGGTTCATACCCGCCGTGTTCCCGTGTTTGTTTACGTACACTCAGCTAGCATTACACCGCTCTCATAATGGCGGGTCCACAAACAAAGAGATAGCTACCGATCGTCTACTAATTATCAAAACTCGGAAGAATTATGAATCCATTAAGAGAGTGCAATGTAGACAGTCACTTAATAAGCGATGCTCTCTCGCCGTGTATAATTTCTGGTATCTTGCTTCCGATACCTGAGCACTTTTCTGCCTCATAAATTCATCCATATTTTCTAAGAGCCATTTGCTTGCGAAGATGAAAACAATTTAATGTCTCACTCTCGCTGTACATATTCCATGTTAACCCTTTACCTACTGGATTAGGTATTCCCTGCACAAAGTCAATGGGAATCGCAGAATTCCAGTGTCAAAAGGTTAACAGCAATTATGAGGGTTGTGGAAAATTTCTTCAAATTATTAGATTCTGACAGCGTCTTTGACGTATTAAAGCTTTGTCGTGTAAAAAAAAATATTGATTTGTTTTATTCATCCATGGCCGCTTCCGTTTCAAGAAACTAGTCTCTCAGAGGGTTAGGCCTATTCAATAACAGTGTTATTATTATATTTTCATTATAGTTCATTAGATTAGTTCATATTTCCACTCTTGTGGAGTATTCCAGCAAGGCGCATTATTAGCTATGTTTTCTGTTTTACATCATCGGTTGCTATATTTTATGCAACATTATTAGGCGAATTAGTATATCCCGTCTTTTTCTAGCAACCCCCTCCCACACACACACACACACACACACACACAGACATCTTTCAAATCTGTTTTTTAATCTCTTCCTCTCTTTTTTTTTCTCTCTCTCTACCTGTTTGTCCCTCTCTTCCATCCATCTTCGTCTATTTGATTTTTAATCTTTGCCTATTTATCTCTTTCTATACCTAACAATCGCTCAATCTACCTTTCTCTGATCTCTCTCTCTCTCTCCTTATTCACAGCTCTTTTTTTCTGTTTCGCATTTTCCCCTATCGATTCCTCTCTTCTTTTTCATTCCCTCTTTTTTTCTGCATGTCTATCCGAGCATTTTAACACAACATGTTGATTCTCACGCTTGTTATCATATATTACATTATTCTTTTTAAAGAGTAGACTCCGCATGATACCAAATTTATATGAATATCAGCTCATAATAATTTTCTTCAAAAATTTATGGTTATTAATCGAAGAGGAGAATTATTACCATGGGTTTTTGCCCAAGAAGTCATGTATCTCGAATAGGTAGCTTAGAAGATGAGATATTCCCCCGAGTTACGGGAACAGGCCTGTCGACATACCATGGTTGCCGGGAGGAGTGGATGGTAACGTCGTTGATCGTTAACTAGACTCTGCTAAGCTCTCAGTTTAAAACTTGGTAATGATTAAAGATTGTGTTTAACAACTTTAAAGGTGCCATTTTCAAAGGCAGATCACAAGTTAAGGATACATTATCTTTGAATGGAGGACCACATGCGGAATTCGAAAAGTAGAGCCCCCCCCCAAAAAAAAAATAAAATATTTAAACTGGTTATAATTTGAGATTCTGACTGGAAAGGTTAAAGGGTGGGGAAGGCAACATAATCTCTGACGAAGATAATACAAGAGAAAATACGAAACGCTTAATAATGATATGAATAAGAAGTGTGTTATACAAAAGAAGAAGGAAATAATGGAACAAGAATAGAAAGGGAGGAGGCGGATAATATCAGCACATTACACTTTTTCTCCAAAACTTATCGTTGCTAATCGAAGAGATGATATATTAACATGGCTTTCCAGTGAAAATATGAGAGGAAGAAACTAAAGAAGATGATGGTGATCATGATGATGATGTCAGAGAGGTTGAAGGTCAGAGGTAGACGAAAGTTTTATGCAATTCTAAATGTTGAACTGTTTATGTTAGATTACGCTGAACGAAAGAGAAATACCATTATATTTTCTGAACCTAAAAAGACATGTATGCTAAATTCTGGTAGTATGCTTCCTGAGGCTATTACAGCACCCGCCTATAGAATCCTTTGTCATGTAACGTTACATAGGGTCTTGACATTGTAATAGTACCCTTAATAGTACCTGACAGAGGGGGTAATAGTACGAGAGGGGATAGAGCCGGGGATAGTACCTCTATTACCTTATTCAAATATGACGTAGTGCTATTTGCACTGTGATTGGATCAAACAAGACGTTAAGTGCAAGTGACAATACGGCCCAGAGCCCTCACTCATCCTCCACTCAAGACACCACAAACAATGTGATTCAATCAAACCCTATGGATGAAATCTCGCCGAATACGTGTATACCAAGATCCCATTTATCACGAGAGCCCAACCGAAATGCATTTCCCAATAGAGCTTTGTAGTATACTTTTATCTTTAAATCATGTTCGGATAAAGCTACATCGTAATATATGCGCGATTCAATGGGTGTCCCGCAGAGCATGACTTTGTCCCCTTATTTGTTTTACCAATTTAGTTTAAACTATTAGGTGTGGCTTTGTTAGGCAGTACCACATGGGCGTACATTAATGACATGTAAGCTGTATATTTAGTTTCATCCAAGCAATTTAAAGTGGTCCATAACAGAATTATTCTCCAAAATAACATTTCTTCAAAATGTTTTCACGTATTGAAATTATGTATCTTACAAACTTGTGTGAATGCTAACTTCGATATTAAATACCATGTCTCTTTTTACAACCGCTCTCTCAAATAGAAAATTGATTCATGGTACAACAATTTTCTGAGAAAAACCACCATGATTGTAACGAACAAACGTCTACGTCTTTTAATTTTGTTGACGCTTTTTGGGCATCTGCTTTTAGAAATAGAATTTAAAAAAAGCCCAGTATTTCATCTTTCTAGTTGATCTCATAACTCATCGGTCGTATGGAGTATCTCCCATTCATATCTGAATTCTATTGAAGCAGTAATAGTCAAGTAGGTCTACATTTTGATGTATAATTTCGATATTGCGTTTGGAGATTGTGTTTAGAGGGGCATTTGAAAATCTATAGGGAACTTGTTACTTTTCAATTCAGCGTGTATATAGCTGAAGGCGCTAGGCTTACAAATCTCGTGGGACTCCTGGATTTAAGTGTTTTCGAAGAAGGATACAGGATGAGCGATATGTGGAAAAGTGTCATGGGATTTGTCGGTGATATGACTGTGTAAGAGTGTCTGTGTGTGTGTAAGCTCAGAGACTTTTACACGAGATCAACAAAGTGATATGTGCGCTAATATCCATTCAGATTATGTAAACGTTACAACCTGTATGCATCAATGTGATCTGTGAGTTAAAAAAAATAACTAGAAAGAGAGAAAAATCCGAAAACATAACTATTTACTTGCCTAAGAATGCTATTTTAATGATCATGATCGGGTCAATTTCAGCGGGTCATTCGAGAGAGGGTAAACCAAGTCAGTTTTGGTGCTGGTGGTGGTGGTGGTGGTGGTGGTGATGGTGATGGGGGTATCTTTGTGTTCAGTCTTTTACTGTACAATTTATTCTGCAATTTATTTCAATTGATATTGAAGGCAGTTTAATTTATGGAAGCTGCAACAGGTCCATTCCATCGCTGTGTGATTGTGTATAGGCCCAGGATAAAAGAAAAACATTTATATGTTCATGTTAGTTGAAACAAAGAAATAGGAAAGCATATATCTCTCAAATAGTGGTTGCGTTTCTGCTTTTGTACGGTAGAGAGGGGGGGGGGATAGAAAGAGTGCACAGAAAGAGTGAGAGAGAGAGGGAGAGAGAGGGAGGAAGAGGGAGAGAGAGAGAGAGAGAGAGGGGGTGGTAGAGCGACAGGCAGAGGGTGAAGAAAAATAGGTAGGAGTTTGGGGAAATTGGGAAAGATAAATAGTTAGATATATGGGGAGGGGGTACATTGAGGGGTAAACAATTCAAAGTGTGTACAAACACGCATTAAACAAGACCAAATAGATAAATACATATATACAAAGAATGATAGAACGTCGTCAGCCACCAAAACGACATCATATATATAGTTCGAAATAGAGGGGCAGGTGTATAACAACTATACGGAAGCACACAAAGAAGTCATATGTACCGATCACCTGTTAAGCAATGTCAATTATGCAAATTTTATGAGGTACTCTATTGATTGAAAGGGCGCGCTTAATGAAGACAATAAGGGCCTTTAAGCACTTGAAGGGGAAACCTTAATGAAAGCAATAAGGGCCTATAAGCACCTGATGATTTGCGTGGTGCGTGTATGGAAGAATCTTAATTAACGGCACGATTCGCTCAAGACAATCTCAACATACACTGACATATCTAACCAACAACTGACATGAACGATTACAACAATACGAGGAGTTTTCATTATGGAGGAGAGGGTAGGGGTAATAGAAATGGACAGAGAGAATATTGGAGATGGGGGAAGGCATGGACGAACGATAGATGAAGAGGGCTAAGAAGGAAGGGAATATAAAGAGGGGTGATGGGAGAAGGGGGCGGGGTAATTGGGAGAATGCAGACGATCAGGGGAGAACCGGTAAAAGAGTCAGAGACAGAAAGAGAAAGAGAGAGAGGAAGAGGGGTACTCTAAGAGAGTAAAGATGCTAGTGATGATACGAGTACAGACGGTTTACAAGAGAATGAGATGGAAAGAGAGAGAGAGAGAGGGTGTGAAGAGCAAAAAGAAAATGGGAAAAGGAGCGAGGATATGGTTGGCGGTGTGTTGAGAAAGAGAGGATAGAGATTAAAAAAAAAAAACAATAGATAGAAAGATGAGGAAAGAGTGTATAAAGGGAAGAGGCGAGAACTATAGAGGATAGGAGTGCAGATAACTGAGGGAGAACATGGTGAAGAAGAGGGAAGTAAGAGAACGAGAGGGAGGGGAAACAAGAAGTAGGAAAAGAGGAGGGATGGGGGGTGTAGAAATAAACACGCTAGCGGATAAATAGATAGAAAGATGGAGATAGGATGCAGAAGAGGAAGTGAAGAATTTATTTTCGTGTTCAGTTTGAGAATGCAGAAAAGGGCGAGGAAAGGGGTTGGATGTGTGGAGAAAAAGAGAAAACGGAAGAGCTTATGAAATGATAATGTAAAGAAAATATAGTGAGCCAACAGGTGGTATTAGAGAGGTAGGAACATTCATTGGAATAGAGAAACATATATACAGATATGTTCTAGGGACCGATTAGTCATGTAGACGGATGGTTAGTGATAGAAAGAAATAGAGAAAGAAGAGAGAGGGGAGAGAGAACGAGAGAAAGAGAGGAAGAGAGAGAGAGTAAGCAAGGGACCCATAAATTGCATTAGAAAAACAGATAGAGATATGTTCTCGGAGAGCGATGGAGAGAGAGAGAGGGAAAAAGAGAGAGATAATAATAGAGAAATATGAAGAGAGTGAGAGAAGAAGAAGAAGAAGAAGAAGAGGAAGAAGGAGAGAGAGAGGGAGAGAGAGGGAGAGAGAGAGAGAGAAAGTGAGTAAAATAAATAAACAGTGGTAAAGAGTATTAAGAGGAAGACAGCCAGTCTATGCGTGCGTGAGAGGAAAAGAGAGAATGAAAATGAAAGGATGGAAAATGAAAGAGGAAATCCGGGAGAAACAGAAAAACAACAAAATACAGAGAGTAATAAAGAAACTGTAATGATGAAGGGTACCACTAACACTATTATTATTATAATATCTTATCTTTCACCACGAGAATCACAAAAGTAGATTAATGATATGCAAGCGGTATTTTTGTCTTATTGAAAATTGCCATTTAGATCACGGCTAAGCTGAATTGTATGACGTGATTAGCCTATGCATATTACATGTATCTTGCCATTGACTTCAGTTTACATCTAATTTGTTATTATGTTGAATCATTGGCCTGTATGGGTAGCCAAAAGAGGCTTGAATCTATAACAGTCGATGATTAATTTACCAGCACATTTGGCACTCATAGTATTTAAAACTGTCTTGGAATAAAAACTTNTACAGGAGAAATAGAAAGACAACGTTTATGCAGAGAAAGAGATAGAGAGAAAAAAAAGATAAAAAACTGTAATGATGAAGGGTATTCATTAACACTAACAGCAACCTTATCGCACGTAGCGAGTTCAACATCTTCGTTAGATATCTCCCATTCAATTAACGCTGTCCCAAAAAAGTCTGTTATCTTTCACCACGAGAATCACAAATGAGATGAATGAAATGCAAGCGGTATTTTTGTCTTATTGATATTTTACAAAAAAATTGCCATTTAGATCACGGCTAAGCAGAATTGTATGACGTGATTCGCCTATGCATGATACGTGTATCTTGCTCTAGACTTCAGTTTACATTTAATCTGTTATTATGTTGAATCATTAGGTTTTATGTATACTCATTATTGCAATACGTGAATTGGATAAATTAACGGATTTAATTTCCATGTAATGTTAATCATCATCTTGCGTGTCGCAGTTATGAAATGCATAAAGGATTTATAAGATATAGTCAAAGACATTAAGATTTTTTTAATTAAAATATTCTCAAATCAAGATGTGTGACCTATAGTATTACATTCAGATTGATGAAAAACAACAAATAATGCAAAAAAGAAGGAAATTATATACAGACACTATCAATATATCTATGAAAATGTAATAAAGCGCTCACTGTCGCTTTATTACTGCAAAAGGGGATGTTATTTTTAATTTGAATGTTTTTAGGCATTAAACGTTGATTTTGAAGCGTAATATTTTCCCAGCTTAGTTTATGTACACTATTAGGTGGCATTTAGAATCTGGCAGTTGAGAATTTTTTAAACGAAGACAAAGTTGAATAATGTCTTTAAGTAACAAAACAATGTATTACAACTAACCACATCATCAATATCATTTAATTTTTATTGAATTTGAGGAATCTATTTTAATGAGTATAAACTCCCGTCAGCGCCGGAAAGAATCAATATAATAATGATTCTTAAAAACACTCAAAATTTCTATTCTAAATGCTCGATTTTCTAGAAAGGTGTTGCATTAAAGAATAAAACTAGAACTTGCATCGTGTAGTAAACATTTGAATAGGTGGAGATAAGCAAAACGGGGTCGAGTTATAGGAAGCATACAAACCAAACCGAACATAAAAAAACAACACTGTCGTAAATTCTTCATCATCACTGATCATAATTTTGAGATCGGAGGGAGGAATGGAAAATTAAACCCACCTCTCTGATGAACATAAATATTAGGAATGATGAGTTTGGCAGGAGGAGGAGGAGGTGCAACATCCATTCTTCATCATCCCTTCCAATCGGAGATGGAAGATTAGCAGACTATTTCTCAGCGATATTAATTTCTTGCTCCCGCCCTGGCAAGCCCGCATCAGCTTTCCAGCGATCATAATCATGATTATGATGAAAAATTCTTTCTCTTGAGCTCGATGAGTTTGGAATGCGAGTTATCTGCTGTGATCTTTGAAATAGAGAGGTGGGTCCCACTTTCACTATAAATGTTGTAGACACACAATGTGGAAAAAATAAATATCGTCCCGTTCAAGCCTTTACGATGGCTCGAGTAGATAAATTATGATTTATTCAATGGTATATACACACTAAGAAATTAGGGTACAGTTAGGGTTCAAAATCACGCAAAGTCACTAATTTGAACCCCGGCATCCTCATTATACCCTATGAGGTTCAAAATTGTACGTTGTACCCCTCCGATTTGAAACTAGTGCAGAATGCAGACCCCACTCTCTATACGTGATCGGAAATGAATGCTGATTTTGTTCTTATTCTATCTTTAGGAACTCTATTTCATACGTAATAGATCTAATTTATTACTATGAATTTTTATTCCGTTCATCCTTACAAGATTCGGAAGAAAAACAAACATTAATACATCGATGTTTTGAATAAAGTTTATAAATAGCAGACTAGAAAAGTAACACGTCTTAACCAATGGCGAGCGAGCGAGGTGACAGTGGCTGACCAATCAGGTGGCACTATTTCATGAACAAGCAGGGTCGGTATTGAGGGTCAATATTGAGGGTCGATGTTGACTGAGGCGACGTGGCGTGCGGCTGAAATCGGTTTGTTCGGGACAGGGTTCGTTCCTGCCTGTGGGCTCGAAACCAGGTCGCATACCGTCTTTCGGGTGCATGGAAACGTTAAGATTGGCGACCCTCTTTCTCTCTTCTTCTTCTGGCGTAAAATATTCGTAATTGGATGGTACACGCCTGTAAACTACATCCTTTCCTTTCCTTTTTTGCCAAACGTTAAATATTTCATTTTGTACCCTAATGGTACAATTTTGCATCCCTGGGGTACAAATGTGTTCCAATAGGGTACAAACTTGTACCCTTGGTTGGGGTACAAAAATTGCACCTCAAAT